>OVAN01010241.1:0-15962 GCA_900406275.1 Anastatica hierochuntica | reverse complement strand
TGGGTCATCGATGAGATCTCGGAAGGTGACCCCTGATCCTCTTCTGTTAGAGAGCTGGGACGATTGTACCAACAACCTCGTTTCGTGCTCGACTTGCTGCTGTCGAGAGGCTAGCTGATGAACCAATCGTTCGTTCTCCTGGGTTCGGCTCACTAATTGGAGCATCATCTATCTGATTTCGGAGAGCTGGTCCGAAACCTGGGACGGGGCTGACGACGAAGGCTGTACACCAGAAGGACCCAAATCGGAGCCTCCAAGAGCCTGCGATCTAAGGATTGGATCATTAGTGGTTTGCCTCCTCGCGGATAACTGGGAACCAGTAGGTTCCGATCGATTCTCAAGGGGAGCAGTAGGCTCATTCGAGGGATCGGATCGACGAGGATCTGGGATCCCTAAGCCTACGCGGGTTGGCGATCTAGGGCGTGGTGCCAAGGACAAGGATTCGTGTCGGCGAGAGCCTTCGTCAACTGGATTCATCTCGTTAGTTATCGGAGTCAGGGATTCAATTACCAGGTCCCCACAGACGGCGCCAAATTGTGGATGCTAAATCTCACAATTAATTAATGAATAGAAATAGGGAATGAATTTTATGGGACATAGTGGATTGAATCCCATTAGAACCAACTTGATGACAATCAATAGAAAATAGATCTTAATTTATAACTTTATAAAAAGAGATTACAAGAACTTCGGGGCATATGAGAATAACGACACTTCTAAATGTTACCGAAGGCTGTTCTAACGAAAGATGGAACCTAGTCTATTCCCAATTGCTAACTAAGTGTATAATGTTTTTGTAGAGATGATCTCTGAAAAGAAGAGGTCCCTCGTTTCTTCCCCTCTCCCTTCTTTTATAGCTTCCTTCGGTTCTGCGTCAGGCTAGGTCTACATCCTCCTGGATCCTCTCCTGAGATCTCTCACCGGACGCAGCTTCCTTATCCACTAAAACGGCGTCGTCTTCGCCCAGGTTCCGGTTTCGCTGATGGGCTGCTACTTTCTTCGGCCCAGCTGTTGCTTATGTCTTCTTGTTAATGGGCCTAGGGCGGATTCAGCCCAACAGTTACTAATGCCAAGAAGATGACAGAATTACGTCCCATTAGCTTGTGCTCGGTTGTATACAAGATTATATCGAAAGTGATGGTCAATCGGTAAAAGAGACACTTGCAAAAGATTATCTCGGAAACCTAAACTGCTTTTGTTGTTAAAAGGCTTATTTTGAATAATATCTTGATGCAAATGAGATTACGCATAGCCTGAAGACGGTTCAAGATATATCTTTGATCTATATGTTCATGAAAACGGATATGTCAAAGACGCATGATAGGGTTGAATGGCTGCTCTTACAAAGGATTTTTACAAGCTTTGGGCTTTGACAATGTGTGGATTTAATTGGTGATGACGTGCGTAAACTCAGTCTCTTATTCAGTTTTGATCAATGGGCAGCCTTTTGGTTTGATTAATCCAGAAAGAGGTCTCACTACAATAAAAAGGCTCATTTGCAAGGAATTTGCGAGTAAAACCATCCCCTCGCTATACGTAACTCGCAGTTTACTCGCAAATTTGCGAGGATCAGATATCCTCGCTATTTTCTTGCAAATTTGCGAGTAAACTGCGAGTAAGCTGGATAACAAAACACTAGTAACTATTGCGAGTCATTTGCGACGATCTCTTGCAAATTCCTAGCAAAATGTTGCTAGGAATTTGCGAGTGGTCTCTTGCACATTCCTAGCAAAATTTTGATAGGAAATTGCGAGAGACCACTCGCAAATTCCTAGCAACATTTTGCTAGGAATTTGCGAAAGACCACTGGCAAATTCCTAGCAAATTATGGTTTTTTGAAAAACAAAATATATATGCAAATAATTAGATTTTTTTATATTTATATATTTAAAATATATTTAAAAGAAAATTAAAAAATCATTTAAAATATTTTTAAATGTTTACAAAACCAAAATAAAATAAAACCTAGAATCTAAATTTGGTCTCGCTGATGCGGCTGTTGTTGCTGCTGTCGTTGGCGCTCCTGTTCCAACTGCTCGTCCTGTTGCTGCTGCTGTGCATAGAAGGCTATGAACACAGGGTTCGATTCCGCCATAAAATCGAAAAGCACAGAATAAGAGTTAACCTTCTGTTTGACGAAGGTTAACTCAGACTACGTCTCCACTAACAAAGTCTCAGCCCGCTGCAGCTTCGCCTCAAGCTCGGACGAGTTGGCGCGGGGAGGACGCTGAACACCGGACGCTGATGAGGACGTTGAACACAAGACATAGATGAGGACGCTGAACACCGAACGCGACTGAGGACACCTTTGAATGTCGTGAACCAACGCCAAAGAACCGGCCTTTCGACCGAGGAGCGAGCTACAAAATAAAATAAATAAATAATATTTAATATTTAAAAAACTATTCGTATTATTTTCGTTTTAAAAACTATATGACTACTAAATCCATCGTCATCTCTATCTCAGTTGCATCAACTCGCATGGTGACCTTGTTGTAGAGGCACTCGGACTTTGCATCCACGAAAGTCTCATCGATCCTCTACTTCATCTCTTGTAGCACAACTAGAAAATCGACGATATCGGATTTCGTAGCATCGATCTTATTTTTAAAAGTTGTGCAATTATAACTACCGTAAGAAATTTAATAAGTTATATACTAATAAATATTTTTTAAAAAAACAGACTTACAATTTTTCGGGCTTTCGCCCTGAAGGAGTGTTGTCCGGCCCGTTGGGTCGCATCATTCTGATATGTCTCTGGATTCTTCTAGGCCGTAATACACTGGTCGCTCTTCGTCTTGTGCGTTTCCGTCGTCCAATGAGCGACTAGGCCGGCCCAAACGTCCAGGTCCATCCATCCGGGCTTTGCGTTGGGGTCTTTCTTCCACTTCAACTTCCAGCGGCCGACTTGATCTCGGAGCCGCACTTTGAGTTTTTTCTCAAACTCATCCCGGACCATCTCGGTGATCGAGTATTCCCAATTGTATGTTTGCTGAAAAATAAAAATTAATAGATAAAAACTAATTAATTTTAAATTGGAAAATAATTTTTTTTTAAATACCACAAATGAGCTGAACCACTCATCGACAACGGCTTGCGAAGTGTTGTTCCAGCTAGTGTAGGGCACCGAGTAGTGTCGCTCGAAAATCTTCCGGATGGAAGTAGCGACGCAGTCGTCCTCGTCGAACCTAAAACAAAGAAAATATTAAATCATTAGTGAAAACATATATATTAAAAACAAAATTAAAATAAATAAATAATTTGGACTTACCAAAGTGTTCCGAAAAGTCGCTCGGAGTGTAACGTCAGCAACGAAGCTCGAGCAGGACCTCGAAGTAGATCGTCGAACGTAATCAGCGCTACTGGTGGCGGGCCCGGTGGAGCCTGCTGTGAAGACTCAGGAGGCGGTGGAAAGTCGGTAGATGGTACGGAATTCGGGACTCGTCCCAAATTCGTACTCGACGTAGACCTCAGCGGTTGCTGTAAGAAAGCCTGATAGGAGTTTTGGTTCATCTATAATTGAAATATATATTTTTCAATTAATTAAAAAATTTTCATAATTTTTTAATAAACTTTTATAATTTTTGAAATTGATTTATTTAAATTTATATAAATTTAACATTTTTAAGGTCATTAATCATCTAAAAACTAAAATATTAAAATTTGTATCTAATTCCCATTTAAACTCCCTAACTAAATTCTTTACATATCCTAACTATTATCCTAACTAAAATCCTAACTATTAACTAAGTACTAAAAATTAAATAATTTATTTTAAATACTAACCTTGTTGGGATTGGAGAGTGTTGGAGTGTTGGAGAGAGAGGTTGTAGAGATAAAGAGAGTTTGTCAGGAGATAGTGAGTTTGGATTGAAATGAGAGGAAAGAAGAGGGGGGGGTATATATAGTGTTTTATTCTCTCGCAAATCACAAGCTAATCTCTCGCAAATTTTGATTTTTTCTAAGAATATGTGAGGGAATCGCGAGTATTCCTCGCAATTCTCTCGCAAATTCTTGGAAAAAGGCCAAAATTTGCGAGGGAACTGCTAGTATTTTGCGAGAGAATTGTTTGACAGAAGCAATTTCCTCGCAAATTTTGGAGAATCCGCCAAATAAATTTCGTTTGGCGCCCAAAATTTGATAGGAAATTGCGAGTGATCCTCGCAATTTCTCGTAAATTAATTAATTATTTTAAAAAATATTTTCACCAAATTCGTTCTTTTGGTTTTCCTTAATTTGCAAAACATTACACTTAAGGTTATAATTGCCTTTAAATATTTTTGTTCATATTTTACAATTTCGTATATACGAAATTGTATAAAAATTATATAAGAATGCTATAAATGGTCGGTTTATTTTATAAACGTAAACCTAGGCAAATGATCAACTTATTTGTTATAATATCTTTTTAAAATGTTAATGAAATGTTACAAGATTGCATGGATCGAGTTTGTGATAATGTTTTAAGATTTAAAGTTTAGGGTTTAGGGTACAGGGAAACTATTTGCAAGTAACTTGTGAGGATCACTCGCAAGTCACTCGCAAATTTGCGAGTGAATTAAGAGTGTTCCTCGTAATTCACTCGCAAATTGTTTAATTATTTTAAAAAAAACTTGTAAGAATTTTGTTCTAAAGGTTTTCGATAAGTTCCAAATCATTACAAATAAGGTTTTAATTTTATTACAATATTTTTTATTATAATTACAAATTTTGTGGATATAAAATTGTATCATACGCATCGAAGATATAACTTTTACAAAGATTTGGTTTATTTTGTAAACTTAAACAACGCAAACGGTTTGATTGTTATAATATCTTTTTAAAATTTTAAAGAAATGTTATAAGATTGCATGGATTGGATTTGTGATAATGTTTTAGGGTTTAGGGTTTAGGGTTTAGGTAAACAATTTGCGAGTTAATTGCGAGAATCACTCGCAATTCACTCGCAAATTGTTTAAATATTTTTTTTAAAAAAATCTAAGAGTTTTGTTCTTCTTAATTTACCTATTTTATTTCGAGGAACCATTGTTTTATTATTTTTAATTTTAAAAAAACTCGTTTATTAATAGTTATTAATATATTAATTAACATCAATCATCAGATCCATCCTCATTATCAGATACATAAATGGAATTGTCTTCATCGTCAGATTCTTCTTCGTCGTCATTATTATCGTCGTCTGATTCAACCATATTGTCGTCATTGTCGCTTAACTGTACATCCTCCAGCTCTCGTGAGGATGGGTCAACATGTATGACATCCTCGGTGGATTCAATCAGAGTAGCCGTCTCTTCTGGTGGTTTATCTTCTTGCAACACAATATCGTCTTCATATCCGATTATACGACCCCTTGGGCTTACATGGATGATATAAAGCCATTGCTCACGTCTTTCTTTTATTCGTGGATATGGGACGAGCGTGACTTGCTCTGCTTGCGAAGCGAGTACAAATAGTTCGAATTTGTTGTACCTCTTGTTAGCGTTTATGTCTTTAACATCCAAATTGTCCACTCGAACACCTCGGCCAACTGTTGGGTCATACTAGTCGCACCTGAATAATACGCATCAAAGATTCAGAAGGTCCAGGTAACTAACTTCTAAAATTTTATTTATCACTCCATAGAATTCTATTTCCCAACGTACATGAACCCCGTAATTTGCAGTTGGCCTCCGGGATCCATGTTGGTACGTATGAAATGTATACCCGCGGGTGAAATACATCGGTATCGTGACTATCTTGGAAATAGGACCCTGAACGAGTTCGTGGAACCATAGTGGGAACAGAACATCTCCATATCCATTGTTCACCTGAAGTAATTATTTAACATGTTAGTGAGTTATTATTATATGTTCAACGTGAAATTGTTTTAAATACCTACATAGAATTGTATCCAATTAGCAAAATCTCTTTCCTTATACTTCTCGTACTCTTTTTCCGACAAATTGGGATAAGACGCACAAATATGTGTATCGATTAAGCTGCAGTAAATAATTATTTGGTTTGTTAGTATACTGTACTTATATACCTATTATTAAATAAACACTTAAGTTACATGTCTACCTCTCAAATGGTAGAACGAAATCACAATTACATAAAATATACATGTGGGCACTGTGACATTATCCAAAATCTTTCCACCAAACCTCCTTCACCTTCCCTGCAAGTCGCCCAAATTGTGAGAAGATGTCTGGCACATTCGGAACATTATACATAGGTGCTATGCCACCATCGTCATATCGTCGAGGTCTATTTTTCTTGGTTGGAACAGTTGGACTGAAGTAATACTGTGTAAAGTAAGAAGTTTCCTCTGTCAAAATTCCGGCGACGATCGAGCCCTCGACTCTCGCAAGGTTTTTTTCTTTCCCTTTAAGGTATCTCATAAATCGCTCAAACGGGTACATCCATCTAAAATGCACAGGGCCGACAAGTGATACTTCGTGCGGGAGGTGAACTTGGAGATGCTCCATAACATCGAAGAATGAGGGGGGGGGGGCAAATTTTTCCATGTTGCAAAGCAGTAATGGAATATTACTTTATGGCTTCGCTATCCCATCCTCAGTCAATGTCTGAGCACATAAATTGCGGAAAAACAGTCTGATGCCTAAAAATCAAATAACAGAGTACTTACTATACATAACATATACGTTAATTATATTGATTCAAAAATTTTGCTAAATTACCCGCTATATCTTCGTGAACATGTTGCGGAAGTAACTCGCGTAGGAAAAAAGGTAAGAGTCGCTGCATAAATACATGGCAGTCGTGGCTTTTCATGCCTGGAAATTTTTGTCTCTGCTAACGCACATTGAGAAATTTGAAACATACCCATCGGGAAATTTTATTGAAGATTTTGCCCAATCAAACAGAGCTCTCTTCTCTGCGTCTGTTAATCGGAAGCTAGGTACTGGTAATTTTTCATCCCTTGTAATATGTAACTCGTTTCTTGCACAAATGTCGATCAAGTCATGTCTAGACTTGACATTATCTTTCGTCTTACCATGCATATTGAGAAGCATATGCATGATATTGTCAAAAAAGTTTTTCTTAATGCGCATGACATTAAGATTGTGTCGAACCAATTGATCTTTCCAGTATGGGAGCTCCAAGAAAATGCTTTGTTTATGCCAATTGTGACTTTCCAAATCTCCATCGGGCATGTTTGCTCTATTATGCCAATTGCCGCCATGCCTAACGGCTTCTTGAGCACCATAATACTCAATATGCTGCAAAACAATATCACCGGTCATATACACGGGGGCAGAAAGCTTCACAACTTTGTTCCTCGTGAAAAATTTCTTGTTCCTCCTGTAAGGATGGGAGATAGGAAGAAATCGACGATGAAAATCAAACCAGCAAAGTTTACGCCCATGCTTTAGTTGAAATGCGCCAAATTGTTGTGCACAATAAGGACATGATAACCTGTCATGATTTGTCCACCCAGATAGCATACCGTATGCGGGAAAGTTGCTTATGGTCCACATAAGGACCGCACGCATCTTAAAATTTCTCTATTGTGATTGGTCAAACTTACAAGCTCCTGCATACCATAAATGCTGCAACTCATGGATCAGAGGTTGAAGAAAAACGTCTAACGATTTCTTTAAGTGCTTAGGAATAGGCACTAAAATGCTCATGAACAAAAACTCCCTCTGCATGCATACTTCCGGTGGGAGATTGTATGGCGTCAAGATGACAAGCCATAACGAGTAGTTTCTACCGGACATACCGAATGGACTAAATCCATCTGTACAGAAACCAAGATACACATTTCTGCACTCGTTAGCGAAATCAGGCTATACCGTTTGAAAGTGTTTCCATGCTTTTGCATCAGACGGATGTCTAATCTCTCCATCTTCAATTGTATGTTGTGCATGCCATCTCATGGTAGTCGCTGTCTTTTCGGAAAGAAATAGACGCTTTAGTCTGTCCGTGATTGGCAAGTACCACATTCGCTGATATGGTACACGTGTACGTCCAATAGTAGGTTGATATCTTGGTTTCCCACAAAAGCGACACTCCTGCAACTTTTCATGCAGGTGTCGATGCATACATCATGCTGTTGTCGATGCATACATCAATCATTTCAGATGGTAACCCAAGACTTGAAATCAATTTATGAATTACATAATCTGACTCAACCGAATTATTATCCGCAGACAAATACTCTTTAATTAAATCAACCCATGCATCCATGCGATTCTCAGGTAAGTTGTAATCACTATTAACTGTCATCATCCAAGATGCTAATTATAATTTAGACTGTCCTTCTCTACATCCATCGTAGATAGGTTGATTTGCACTGTCTAACATATCATAAAAAATTTAGATCTAAGTTTGGTTCCTCGTAATTTAGAACACCAACAAATGTAGCATTTTCATCAAATGCAGATGATGTTTCCTGAAATGCATCTGTAACCATATTATAAACCCTATTTTCTGTTTCATGTTGATGACTACTTCCTTTATTTAAGTTCCTACGACTAAAACTACCTTGTTCAACATTAGAACTTTCTCCATGCGAAAACCATATATAGTAATTTGATGTGAAACCTCTATTAAATAAATGTCTCTTGACATTATCTATTGAGATATACTTCTCATTCCGACATTTACGACAAGGGCAAAAGATTTTACCGTTCTCCTGCGCTAGGGGGTTGTTAGTTGCCTGATAGATGAATCCGCACACACCATCATGGTACTCTTTTGTAACTTCACCGGTATCTGCGTCTCTCTACCGATACATCCATCCTCGCAATGCGAAAATTTCATGATTCAATCTAGACATTTTTTTATGTTTTTCTGTTTTTGGATTTGTGAATTGGTGATTGAGATGGGAGAATGAGAAGTTGTATATATAAGAAAATTTTGCTACTGATTTGCTTTGAAATTGCGAAAGGCCAATTTGCTAAGAAACTGCAAGGACTTTACTAGGAATTTGCGAGGGAAATTTTCCTCGCTGATGGGGGTGGTTCCCACCACACTCGGCTTGGACTAAACTGATCTAGGAATTGGTGGACTGCAGGGGTCCATTAATGAAAAAGGAGAGGATGCTTAAGGCTCAGGGAGCGAGAAGGGTCGCGAGCCCGGTTGATGGAAATAACCGTCGTATCTTAGCCTCAAGAGACCAATTGAATGCGCATTCAATTAGGAGGAGGATTTGGAGGAGAAAAAGATCAAAGAGCTGTTACGAAAGAGGAAGGCTATAAAACGGGAGAAGGGAGAAAGAGGAAAGGGGCCATTTTTTGTCTCTTTTACTTCTCCTTGTATTTTTCGCGTAAAAGAGCTCTTTTGTAACATTCCTTTTTATCGTTTGAAAGTAGAACGAAATTAGTCATCGAAACCCTTCTCTTGCTATGCAATATAACAAAACTCAAACCCTAATTTCTGAGTTGGATTCAAGATCCATCAATTAAGCTAGAAGGAGGGGGGGACTCCGCTATGCTACATCTCAAACTGCCACTGAGATCCAGGTATTCAGAACTAACACACCCGTTGTTATCGATTTGTCTTTAAGTGCGCAGGAAGCCATGTCTGGAGGAAACGAAGGCCACGACAATGTACCAACAATCGGAGATCGAGCAAATCCAGGCCACCTGCCGGGCGTGACTGACGAAACCCAGGTCCAAAACCCCCTGTCCAAGCAATCGACCCGCAAGCCGCGCTGGCCCAGCTTCCAGAGGAATATGCAAGGGATTTTTACATTATTGGTGGCAGGAAGCGCAAGGGCAACAATCAAGGATTAGGTTGGATGAATTGACCCAAGCACAAGCACATCAGCAGGCGAGGTTGGAGTCCCTACTGCCACCATCACCACAGGGGCCGGGAGGAACCGTTCTACAACCTGCGAACGATGGAGGACAAAACGATCGAAGTTCGAGTGTTGGTCACACCCCAGCTCGGCAGGAATCAAATCTGGAGACACATGCGCAAACAGATGCTGAGCTCACCACGTTAAGGCAGACCCTTGCTCAGGCAACAACTGAGCTCTGAACCATGCAATCTCAGATACACAAGGCTACCAGCTCTGCTTCCGAGGTGGAAAGAGTAATAGAAGAAACCCAGAGAACTCATTTCACCCACCGCATAATCAACGCGGTGATCCCCAATATCAAGCTTAAAATCGCACCTTATGAGGGAAATACATATCCCCGAGCTCATATGACAGCATTATGCATCGCTATGGGAAGAGTGAAGTTCAGGGAAGATAACAAGGATGCTGAGTATTGCCAGGTCTTCGTGGAAAATCTGTCGGGGCAGCCCTCAATTGGTTTTCCCGGTTAAAATCAAATACAATCGACAACTTTAACAAGTTGGCAACTGCCTTCATTAAGCATTATTCCACGTTCATCGAGGAGGGGGCGATGGATACCAACCTATGGACCATGGCCCAGAAAAAAGATGAATCTCTGCGGTCATTCCTAGCAAGGTTTAAGGCGATAATTTCTAACATTGTCATCAGCGACGAAGCAGGAATCGCAGCATTACGAATGCCTTGTGGTATAGCTCACGCTTCCGAGAAGACTTGATGTTGAACCGACCCGTGTCATTGGAAGACTCCCTTCACCGAGCATCTAAGTTTGTCCGAATCGAAGAAGAGAAAAAGGCATATGCAGAGAAGCACGCCTTGCCGTCAAAGTCAGCGCCGAAGGAAAAATCCAAAGAGGAGCGAGATTCCAGGAGACCCTCCAGTGGTTCCCGATCTGAGGAAAGTTCGGGGAAACACAAGACTTTTCAAATCTCAAGCACAAGAGTCAGGAGCGAGCTTTAAATTCTTCAAATGGCTATAAGACACGGCCCAATACCTGGTCTAGGAATAACGACGCTAAAACTTCAGACAAGTATTGCGAGTACCACCAAACAGCGGGCCATACGACCGAGGAGTGCCATGGGTTAAAACAATACCTTTTCAACAAATACAGGTCAGAGGAGTTGGCCAAAAGGGGTAAGTCGCCAACAAAAGCTCGATACCATAACGACACGGATCCTCCGAAGAGAGACAGAGAAGCACGAGGCGCGGAGGCTCCAGAACCACCTTTTGTTAGGAAACGCATTAACATGATAATGGGAGGGAACCCGTTTTGCAATGATTCGATCAGAGCGATTATAAGCTATAGCAGGCAAATCACTTCGATAACTGATGGGCTGCAAGAGGTAGCATTAGAAGAAACAATCTTGGAGTTTTCCGAACACAAGACTCGACATGTTGATCACCCGCACAATGACGCTCTAGTAATAGAGCTGATGTTTGACGATTATGAAGTGTCGAGAGCTCTTATTGACCCCGGGAGCTCGGTGAACGTCCTTTATAAAGATACGTTTGATAAAATGGATCCTTCTGAAGACCGGATAAAACGTACCAAACAGCCATTGACAGCTTTCAACGGTGCAACAACAATGGCGATAGGGACAATAAAGCTGGATAAGTATTTAGGGAGCATCAAGATGGAAACAAAAATCACCAAAGTGGAGGCCCCGGACATATACAACATCATCCTCGGCACTCCATGGATACATTATATGCAAGTTGTCCCCTCAACCTATCATCAGTGCATCAAATTCCCTACGGAGAATGGAGAGTTGACAGTTCATGGCAACCAACGAACAACGCGGTTATGTTACATAAGCGAAAACAAACTGCGACGGGCTTCCCAGCAATAGCAATTACATATTCGAGGTCCAAACCCTGACAGCGAACCTACGGGCCAGCCAGAATTAGGAGAGCCCGGGCTCGACAAAGTCCGACAGGTATGTATTGACCCAGAAAATCCGGATCATTGTGTTGATGTAGGCACAAAGCTCGAGAATGAAAACTTTAGGGAGTTGATTGCCTTTTTAAAAAAGAACAAACACACGTTTGCATGGTCAACGGAGGACGTGACAGGGATAGGCATCGACGTGATCTTCCACGAGCTGAACGTGGATCCGACATGCAAACCAGTACGGCAGAAACAAAGGAAGCTCGGCCTAGAAAAGGCCGCAACAGTGAACGCCGACATGGAGCGACTACTCAAGGTAGGGTCAATCATCGAATTCAAATACCCGAAATGGTTAGCCAACCTAGTAGTAGTAAAGAAAAAGAATGGCAAGTGGCGAGTGTGCGTCGAATTCACCGACCTAAACAAGGCATGCCCAAAGGATTGCTTCCCCCTCCCGCACATAGATCGCTTGGTAGAAGTGACCGCTGGGAACCAACTGCTTACTTTCTTGGACGCTTTGTTGGGCTACAATCAGATACTCATGCATCATGATGATAGGGATAAAACGGCTTTCGTAACTGACAGGGGACTATACTGTTACAAGGTAATGCCGTTTGGGCTCAAGAACACTGGAGCAACGTACCAACGACTGGTGAACAAGATGGTTTCCGACCAGCTCGGCAAAACCATGGAGGTCTACATAGATGATATGTTGGTGAAGTCAGTAAAGGAGAACGATCATGTCGACCACCTCAAGGAATGTTTCTCGGTCCTCAACAAATATGAAATGAAGCTGAATCCAACAAAGTGCTCATTCGCCGTCACCTCTTGTGAATTTTTAGGGTATTTGGTTACACAACAAGTAATAGAGGCCAACCCTAAGCAGATCTCTGCGATAATGAATATGAGGTCACCCACTTCGATGCAGGAGGTCCAACATCTCACAGGTCGAATAACTGCTCTGAACAGGTTTATTTCACGGTCAACAAACAAGTGCTTGTCCTTCTACCAAAAGCTAAAATCAAATAAGAAGTTCAAATGGGATTAATCTTGCGAGGAGGCATTTGGACATTTGAAGTTGTACCTTACGACGCCCCCAGTGCTCGCTGAGCCTGAACCCGGAGAGGTGTTATATCTGTATATAGCAGCTTCAAGCGTAGCAGTCAGTGGCATTCTTGTTAGGGAAGAAGGCGGCGAGCAGGGCCCATTTTTTACGTTAGCAAATCCTTGACGAGGCTAGAAACCAAGTTCTTAACGACGGAGAAGCTGGCATTCGCGGTCATAACGTCGGCTAGGAAGCTCCGACCCTATTTCCAATCTCACTCTATTAGTGTATTGTCCAACCACCCACTTCGAGCGATTCTCCATAGCCCCACACAGTTGGGCAGGCTTGCGAAATGGAGAATCGAGCTGAGTGAATTTGACGTCGAGTACAAACCCAGAACGACGCTAAAATCCCAAGTCCTGGCAGATTTCATTGTCGAGGTCGCCTAAGAAGGGAGCTCGGAGGAGGAATCAGAGACGTCGTGGAAGCTGCACGTGGATGGGTCTTCCTCGCAAAAACGATCCAGAGCGGGTGTCCGGCTCATCTCACCAACCGGCGAGACACTTGAACAATCATTCTGGCTGGCATTCCTGGCCTCCAACAATAGGGCAGAATATAAAGCATTGCTCGCCGGGCTCCGGCTAGCAAAAGTTGTTAAAGCCACGAAGCTCGATGTATTTTGTGATTCACAATTGGTGGCCAATCAATTCAATGGTGATTATGAAGCTCGGGATGATCGGATGGCCGCTTATTTGAAGCTTGTTCGAGAGATGGCGTCAACCTTTGAGGGCTTCACACCAGTGAAGATCCCTCGTAAGGAAAACGCAGCATCAGACGCATTGGTAGCTTTCGCTTCCGCTTCGGAGAAGCACCTCAATTGCACGATTTCGGTGGAGAGAATAGCCAAACCTAGCATTACCAATATTCTTATTAACAACAATGACGATAAACAGAAATTGGAACCCGAGCTCCCCCAAGTTATATCACTTCATGAAAACGACCTAGGCGACGACCCAGGTTCCCATGTCCTTGATGGACTTGGTGACGGAGACGACTGGAGGTTAGAGCTCCTGGTTTATATTGTCGATGGAACGGTGCCTGAGAACAAATGACATGCTCGGAAGCTAAAACAGCAGAGTGCGAGGTATACCGTCTATGAGGATAAGCTATTCCGACGAAGTGATACTGGCGTCCTCTTGTATTGCATACACGGGGACGAGGTAAAGCAAGTTCTTAAAGAAGTTCATTCCAGCTTCAACGGTATCCACGTAGGAGGAAGATCGTTAGCCCAAAAATAAGGAAACAGGGGTATTATTGGCCAACGATGGACAAGGATTGTTTGGCTTACGCTTAGATATGCAAAAGGTGTCAACGGTATGCACCGACGATCCACCAACCCACCGAGTTAATGAGGTCTGTAATGACCCCTTACCCATTCATGCGGTGGGCAATGGACATCATCGGGCCTCTTCACAATTCAAACAAGAAGCAGTACATGCTCGTGGTGACGGATTATTTCACAAAGTGGATTGAGGTCGGCATATGAAACTATAAAGGAAACACATGATCGACTTCCTTTGGAAGAATGTATTGTGCCGCCACGGGATCCCGTACGCGACCGTGACAGATAATGATCTCCAATTCACCTCCAATGAGTTCGAACACTTCGTTGCAGCTTAAAAAATTACGATTCAGTACTCCACGTCTCACAACCCACAAGGGAATGGCCAAGTTGAGGCCACCAATAGAAGAATAGTCGAAGTCCTCAAGAAACGATTGACAACTAAAAAGGAAGATTGGTCGTACGAGCTCGATGGCCTCCTCTGGTCGCATCGAACCATGCCCCGAAGAGGGACCCAACAGTCACCTTACTCCATGGTGTACGGGGTCGAAGCCGTAATCCCCGTCGAGGTGCGATTCCCGACGTTACGAAGAGCGGTGCTCCCAGGGAATGAGTCAGTCAACGACGACATGTTGAGAAACAATTTAGATACCATCGAAGAGCAGAGGGAGTTGGCCCTCATACGCATGCAAGCCTATTACAACCAGGTCGCGCCGTACTACAATAAGCGGGTGAATCCACGAGCTTTCACAGAAGGAGATCTGGTGCTACGAAAAGTGGTGCAAAACACGTCCGAGTACCATGCCGGGAAGCTCGAAACGACCTGGGAAGGGCCTTATAGCATTGCCAGCATTGTTAAACCGGGAATTTATGAACTCCTCAACATGGATGGCAAGCAGGAGCCGCGACCATGGAACTCGGTGAACCTAAAGAAATATTATTTCTAAAAAAATGTGGTTCCTTGAACCTAAAATAACTATGTAATAGAACTAGGGAAAGGTTTGATCCCTCCGGGGTACGTAGGCAGCTCGCATGTGGCCACAACTATTATATCAAAATAAACATCTATTCAATACTTGTGTATTTCCACGTCGGCGCCTTGGCCAGGTAGCTCGACTTAATAGTGCATTTCTCATAAGTGCCATGGATAAACGACACCAAGATTGTAGAATTGTGACCTCAACTCGGTCCCTTCACAGTCCAGTGCTAACCTAGGCACATTAGAATAAGAGAGTCGGACCATGTCCGCAAAACGCTTAACTTCTAAATACAAAAACAGACTTGGAACTCGAGTGAGGCACAAGGTAAGCTTGCACCATGTTGCACCTACTAGCCATGTCTATGCACAAGGTAA
The DNA here is from genome assembly GCA_900406275.1 of Anastatica hierochuntica. Lineage (NCBI taxonomy): Eukaryota > Viridiplantae > Streptophyta > Magnoliopsida > Brassicales > Brassicaceae > Anastatica > Anastatica hierochuntica. The sequence goes on along the minus strand of OVAN01010241.1, from coordinate 525 downwards.
ACTAGAGTCCTTCCCCGCACCTATGTCCATCACTCTTTGAAAGAGAAATGTCTGTCACTCTATGAAAGAGGGATTTTTCACTCTGTGAAAGAGGGATTTTTTAAGGCATAAAGGTAAAGGTGGATTAATTCAATAAAAGTAGCATAGACTAAAGTTTGGAGTAAAGCCCTCTAGGGCACAAAGACAAAATAACTAAGTTCAAAAAATGACAAAAGCAAATTAAAACAACAAGATCAATAAAAACACCAGAGACGGTCTATTCCTGGTTCTTTGCCAGCTCGGCGGCCAGTTGATATGACATGGGGAGCAACAAAAACAGTCAACAATCGGCAAGACACAAGTGGACTGAACCAATATCAAGATGGCGTCTTCCACATTTGAAGAAGGACTTAATGAGCTGATTTATNTTTGGACAAGGAAAACATCCAGAAATCAACCTAAGATGTTATCTATAATGTCCAACCCATTTTTATAATGTTACAAGTCCAAGAAGAGCCCAAAACAAGTGTTTTATTTGCTTGCCAA
>OVAN01010240.1:0-15963 GCA_900406275.1 Anastatica hierochuntica | reverse complement strand
TAAAATTTCTTTTCCTTTTAAGTGTATTTCTGTAAATTAATCTTTCTAAAAAGGTGCAGCTTAAAATTAATTATCTTTTTTTTTGTAAAAAAATATTTAACACACAATCAATATACATTTCTATAAATATTTTGAATTGATAGAAATGTATTAAATATTTTTCAAATTGTAAATATATAAAAACATATCAATTTTTTATATGGAAAGTTCTTATCACCTGATTTTTTGAATCTTTTAATTTCTGTACCAACATTTCAAAACGAGAGAACGTATCAATTAAAGAACTTTTCATCGACAAAAAATTTGTATTTAAAATTTTTGGTAGAAAATAGTAGTTATGAAATGTTGTAATATTTTACCATATACACCATTTTCTATAATTTTTAAATGAAAAATTCTATTATAAAAATTTAAACCATCTTCCTTGCTTATTTTTATTCCCTTAAATGTTTTTTTTTCCAACTCATCTTAAATTTTATGAAAATTTATATAAGATTACTTAGATTGTAAAGATTTTATAATCTCATTATAGATTAGAGAATTATTGTATAAAATGATTACAAAATTAGAAAGTTCAATGTGTTTTTATTTTTTTTATAATTATTTAATTTATTAGTAATAATGTAAATCAAAACAATTCTATAGATGGTTTTATATCATTTTTTTGTGTTTTTAATTTGTAATTTTCATTATAAAATATGCGACGCCATAAAAATTAAATCGCTAATTCTCTATTCATTAACTTAATTTCTATTTGAAATCTTTCGAGTAAAAACTATAAAATATTTAGTAAAAATAATATTAAATGTATTTCGTATTTGGAAGTTACAAAATTTTATATGTTTCCATTATTAGTAATAAATTAAATATTACCGAATATTTTTTATAATAAATTAAATTATGTATGATTTTTTTTGGAAGGCAAGGTGATATTAAATTGTCATTTTTCTTAATTTTTCTAGATATTATACTTCAAGATATTAAAACATAGAAATTTTTCTTTGTAGACAGAAACTTTAAATTGTCGTGGAATATAAATTTTGAAAATATTTAATTTTTTAACAATATACAACTTTATGCAACTTTATACTTTCGATTGAAATATGTGAAATAAAAGATCCAATAATACGATTGGTCGAAACATTAACATATTCTAAAGAAAAATTTATAATCGGAAATATATATATATACATAACCCTCATACAAAATTATTTATGTAGGTTTATTTTTAAATAATGTTTTACGGTTCGTCAAAAATTATTAAACTTTTTTATATGATCTAATAGACAATTCAACCTAAATAATTTTATTATTTCTTTTTATATGATCTAATAAACAATTTAACCTATATTTACTTTTTTTACCAAATTGTCTTTTAGATTTAGATTTTTATATGATATAATAAATAATTTAACTTATAATTTGACCAATCGAAAATGTATAATGTTCTTATTTATATGATCTAATAAACAATTTAACCTATACGTTTTACTTTTTTATATGTTCTAATAAAAGAGCATTAAATATTTGAGAATATAATATTAGAAGTATATGATTTTACCTCTCATTTGATGAACAAGTTGAAGTGGGTGTAAAAATGAAGAATAGGAAATTTGAAACCTACATTCTTGTGTAGATAAACACAAATAACATAGTGACCAAATTTATTGTTGAGTGTAAAAACAACAAAAAATATAAGACAAAATATATTTATATAATCGAAAAGTAACCATAAATATAAGATATTTATATAATCGAAAAGAGAATGTTAGAAGTATAAGAAATTTTGACTTACATTCTTGTAGATGAACAATTTTAGAGGGTGTAAAAAAGAAGAAATAGATATTTGAAACTTACATTTTTGTGTAGATAAACACCCATAACATAGTGAAAAAATTTGGATTTGAGTCTAAATACAACAAAAGAAAAGAAACATTCTAAATTCATGTGATGGTTAAAATAAAGTCTATCGAAAGAAAACAGAATTATGCACAAAAAAATCTGAAATATGGAATAACCCATTATGTGAATTGTGTCTTATATATATATATATGCGTTTCAAACTTGGTGCTCAAGTTTTAAATTTTCTTAAAATAATTAATGACTTTTCTTTGTATATGATATAAGAATATATGTATATCTATAATTCAATACAAATTATATTCACTTTCTAAAACTATTCAATCGTTACAAATAAAATCTAATTGATATAAAAACATTTCTATGATTTGACTTATTTACTTAATGTTTTTACATATTAAGAAAGATTACCATATTCAAAATTATTATTTAAATTTATTTCGACATTAAGTGGTTTATGGTTAATATTAAGAAAATTTTCTTACCATTATTGTTAAATATACATTAAACACTAAACCCTAAATCCTAAACCCTAAACCTTATACACTAAACCATAAATACAAAATCATACACAGAAGACTGCAATAAAACCAAACGATGTAATTCAAAATATATAAACCAAAAGTTCCATATAAACGGTAAGAATAATTGTATTATAATTTATATGTTTCATAAAAAATGCTACAAAGTGCTAAAATATATAAAATAATATGAATAATGTCTTTATAATAAGATGAACAACCGCATGTAACATGTTGATTCAAAAAAGATTATACAATTTGGTTTAACATGCTATTTCATGATCAATTCGGTAATAATGATTATTTATTATTTCTTATTTTGAATTGTAAGAAGGATGTTTGAACACTATAGAAATTAAATTGATCATGGTTTAATAGTCTTAAATGTGTCGATTAAAATAATTCAAAAATAAAAAGAAAATTCATAATCTCAACAACCAATCAAATTAAAAGGATTAATTCTAGAATGGATGTATGAGTGACATGTGGACAAATTCACTAAATAGACTTCTCTTTTAATATATAAGGAGGATTATTATCTTAATTAATTTTTAATAACTAAATATATATAATTTAAACTTAAGTATAATGGATCTTGTTAGAAAGATAATTTAATTTTACAATTTATAATGGATCATGAGAAATTAAAACTATTACAATATAACTTAAACCACTCATGAATGGACATGTGTCTTAGGAGTGAGAAAATGGGAGAGGGATTCTCATGGGTTCTCAACTGGGATTTCATTCTCACTTGTTTTAAGTAAAAAATATTTTTTTTATTGTTTTTGATTTATTTTAATCATGAGAAACTCAATGAGAAACCCCACTCCAGATGGTCTTATGAGATTTATGATCCATATTCAAACTGATTGGTTTCGTCCAAAACTTTAGATCGGTACGGTTTGATTCGGTTCTAGTTTTTTCGCTTTGGAAGTTTAAGATTTATTCAAATTTTTTTTGGAATCGAAACTAGCACCAAACCATAATTTATTTTGATTTTGTGATATTAAACCGATTCTGAACTTATATTTTCAGTTCTTATTCTTTGGAATTCCGAATTTAAAATTCATGTTGGAACTGATCATAAATCAATTCAATTCCGGTTTCAAATTTTTGATTTTGTTTTGTTCTAGTTTCTTTTTTGTTCCAAAATTTAGAATCTTTTCGCTTTCTTCCGGGTTTGACTCGGGTCGGTAATTTGCCCAGACTTACTTGGATCATTGGTTATTGCGGTGAAATAATGATATCCCGCGTAAAATTATGCTTACATTTATACAAGAGGACAAATGCCAAACAAATCTCCAACTTTTAAATTTTGGCCAAAAAATCATCAAGTTTTATTCAAGCCATTTTAATCCACAACTTTTAAAACTTTTCCATTTAAATTTTAAATTTTCGCTGATCAAGCCAAAAAAGGTCATATGAAAGTCAACTATTATATCTTTATTAACATCTGTTAAATCGAAATCGACGTCGTTTTGAAAATCCCTACATTAGCGTCGTTTTATGTTAAATCGAGAAAAACATAAAAAAATTAAAAAAACCAAAATTTGAAGCAACTATCTCATAGACTGTTCGAGCACACATTACCGACATAGCTAGTTAACTCCCATTGTACATTTTTTACCCACACATATTTATATGTAATTGGTTTCGCAATTTTATTAATTTAATAAATAAACTAGGTTAATAATTTAATAAGTAAATTAGTTTTAAAATTCGGTAATTTTATTAGTTTAGTCATTGAAAAAATAATTAGTCTTTTCAATTATTTCATTAATTTTAAAACTAATTTATTTATTAAATTATTAACGGTTAACTTTCGTTGAACTCTTTTCAGTTTGGTCAACAAAAGTTTGAGATTTAAATGAAAAAATTTAGAAATTTGAAGATTAAAATGGTTTAAATTAAAGTTGAAGATTATTTTGACCAAATTTTTAAAATTTAAGATTTTTTTACCATTTTCTCCTTTATATAAGCTTATAGTATAAATGAAAATAATTTCCGCGTAAAGTATTTTGTAATTATATAAGCATTCTTAAAAAGTAATACTATATGACTACAAATGTTAATTGGGGAGATAATTAGCTGATAATTACTTCGGATTAAAAATGTGTATTAAATGACAATTGATCGCAGTAAGCAATATTAATCACTAAACAAGTAAACAAACAAATAAATAGTTATGAACTTATAGTATTTTTCGGACATAAAGGCCATATTAAATCTTGTTTGTTATACCGTAAGAGTTTTGGTTATGACAGGATACGATGACTTGATACTCGGTTTGTATTCGGTACTTGCACCTTGTATTTGGTTTGAAAAATCAAGTATTTGTCTTGGTCAAGTCGGATTACAATTATCCAAATTTTATTACTTGCAAGTACGTATCAAGTATCAAGTATCCTTTATCGGGAGATGCTCTCCTAGTTTCTTAAAAAAAGACCTATTATTTTAATATTTATTTTTTCATTTATTTTTTTACACCAACCAGAAAATGACACATGTAAGAAACCGTATCTTAAAACTCTAAAACAAGATCCGATTCTCTGGTTTTCTTCCTCTCTCTCTTACTTTCTGAATTTTTTATTATATTTTTTTTTAGAAATTTTTTCAAGAGCTTTGCGATAAAGATGCCCTTATAATTTTTTAATACTTGTCTGCTTTGTTATTGAGATATTTGTTACTTGCTAACACTATTTAATATTTGCAATTCTTAGTTGTATTTTATTTTAATTCTTAATAAAAATTTATATTTTATTAACCTACATCAAAAGTAAATCAAAATCTATCTAATCTAAAACCTAAAATGATTCTAAATTTCTAATTTTTAACCTAAATATTTTAGTTTTAAATTTCCAGTAATATACAAGCAACTAATAAATCGAGTATAAGTATGAAATCTTTTTACAAATACTAGTTATGACAAGTACTCGTTTTAAACATGATATACACAAGTAATATATTACATTACTGAAACAAGTCAAGCTGGCTAAGGGCATGTTGATTGCTAAAAATTTTTTAGGGATTCTTAGATACTTTTAAATTAATAAAATAATGTTAAGAATCCCTAATGGGTTCTTAGCATTTTTTTGCGATTATTGCAAAAATTGATTCTTCAAATTTTAAACGGATCCGAAACCCGAAATATTTTCGGTTACCCGTTCGATTTCGGTTTGGTTCTTTCGGTTCCGGATATTTTCTGGTATTTTTGGGTATTTTTGAGTATATTTTCGGGTATCTTGGGTTCAGATCAAGATATTTTAAACGGATCTGAAACGTATCCGAAACCCGAAAAATCGTAAACGGATCCGTAACGGATCCAAAATCCGAAAAACAAAAAAAAGGATTTGAAACGGAACCAAAATCGATCCGAAACCCGAAATATTTTCGGTTACCCGTTCGATTTTGGTTCAGTTCTTTCGGTTTCGGATATTTTCGGGTGTTTTCGGGTATTTTTGTGTGTTTTTCGGATATCGTGGGTTCGGATCGGGATATTTTAAACAGATCTAAAATGGATCTGAAACTCAAAAAGTCGTAAACGGATCCGTAACGGATCCAAAAACCGAAAAACAAAAAAAAAACGAATCTGAAACGGATCCGAAACAGATCTTAAAATGAAATTGTTCTGACAAAAAAAAACATTAAGAACCCGTTAAAAACCGGCTCTTAATTAGGAGCTTGAAGAAACGGTTCTTCCGCTTTCTATTTTTTTTTAATTAAAAAAAATTATTAAGAGCCGCGGTAAGATATCACAATGGACGTGCTCTAACAAGCGAATACTCCGCTTGTGCCTAGCCCTAGTTATGGATCTTTGGCCTATGGTCTCTTCGGTAATGAAAATCAGACTTTAGATATTTCGATTTATAAAATAATCTTTCATAAAAGACTCAATTACAGATGAAGCATTAGGGGTTTTGATATAAGCCACTTTTGTAGGATTAGAGACTTTGACTAAAGTCCCAAGGTCATAACTAATCCAACACTTAAAGCTACTCTTATCGTAAAAGTACCCCAAACATTTACGGTCTCCACTACACAACCTACGACACTTACTCTCTCCAACGTCAAGACCAACGTTATACTTAGTCATGTAATGGTCAACACCTCCAAGTCTATAGTAATGAAAAGTCTTTGGGTCACAACTCTTCACCTTCTTAGGCCTACAAGATTTATTCCAGCCTAACAATCCCATCTCCGACGGACAAGCCACACACTGACTATCCTCACAAACCCCAAACGCTCCACATTTTGACGGTAACCAACACTCGTTGTTGTCGTGGTTGAATAGCTCGAAAGTTACTTCCCATGCAAGAAAACTGACCTCGAAATCGAAAGTGTATATTCTAAGATTTCCATTGGCTTCGAGCCGTAGGAAACTTTGCGAAGCATTGAATCTTGGCCTCGCGAAAAAATGTTTATAAGGAAACTCGGGCCTAAGCCCCGGTGTAGCTAGGCCTAACTGGGTCGCGGTTTCTTGGTCTTTGGTAGCGTAGAGAGTCGCGCTTGGAACAAACCGACCATCTATGACGTAATAGATATCGGTTTTGTTGTTGCTCCTAGAGGTTAAATGGCTTAGAACAATTCGGTCGGGCTCTAAGGTCAGACTATAAGCCCCTTTGTTGCGGCTTACGAGTTTGTTTTGGCCATCAAGTGTAAGAGACTGACCAACCAAGAGTGTATCCGTGGGGAAATCAAAACTCTGCCACACAGGCCATCCACCATCATCAAACAACACAAGATTTCCATTTTCGCTCATTGTTAAGCCTATAACGCCTTTATTTTCTGTCCTGGTCTGCCAAACGACTTCACCGTTTGGCTGGGACAGGACGAGGTTCCCCTCTGGTCCGAACGAAAGAGACGCCCCTTCGTTGACTGGAACATGTGGGTTAGCCTGCCAAACCCAACGGACGATGGAATCGGAACTTCCGGTTCCCATCCCTATGGCGAGTGTGAATGCATTTGGCGTAGTATTGAAGAAACATATATAGACGGAATAGGTTACGACTTACACCCGCATCTCTGTAGCTCGCGCCGTACTCTCCAGTGGTTTCCGCGAATTCTCCGATGTTTAGAGACTGTAATTGCTCGGACGGAGGAACTTGTGGTCGAACAAGCACGAAGAAGGGAAGAAACAGAGAAAGAAAAGTAAGAATATGTGATGCTAATGCCATATTAATAAGGTCTTTGGATAAGAAATAATGGGAATCAAAAGATGTATTTATAATGCAAGATTTAGAAGGAGAGATAAATGAAATTATAACGAAGTCAAAACTGCTTAGTTTAGTCAAAAGTCTCAAATCTCAATGTTAATTAGTCTATGACAATTTGTATGCTTGCGTAATTTCTTAAGCCGTACTATACGATAGTTAATTATGCGCATCATAGATCTTAATCCTTTTTTTTTATCAGAACATAGATCTTAATCTTAAAGTTCATTTTATTCTTGTAGTATGATTATTATGTAATTTAGATTGCGGATACAGACGAATTACAGGCTGTATTAACGTACAACATGGTTTATCTTAGGTTTAAATTTCATTAAAAAGGTTATTATAAATTAAGCAAACTTCGAAGTCAATAACTTTGGAGTACTTTGTCAATGGAAAAAAAAGTCAATACCTTTGAGAGTAATCGAAAAAGTAGATAAAAAGAAGAAATATAAGTAGATCTAAATATAGATTAACAAGAAGGGAAACTAGGCTTAATAATCATGAAAGCACCATTATTTAAGTATATGACCGTTTAACAAAACAAAAGGATGTAAGTTGTATTAATCCCAATTTTGCCCCTCCTCCCTACTCTCACACTCTCCCCATTCTCATACATATATAATAGTCCGTCTAAATGAAACAGTCTTTCTATTTTTCGTTTTATGTTATACAATTAACAATTTTTAAACTTTTAGTTTATAACATGATTCAACTATTATGTAATTAACGATGTCTTAACATTTTATGTTGTTGCATTTAATTATAATGTGTTATTATGCAATGCATCGGCTTAATTACCATTCCCCATAATTTTTTACTTAACAACTAGTTGATTGTGTAATTATGTAAGCTTTGGTTGACTAGTCATCTCCCCACATTAATTAAGTTTATAGCACCTAAAAAAGCTTACTGTTTCCAAAATTTGATGATTATTCTGCCTTTTTCAGTTCATAGACATGTTGTAACAAATAAACCATCTATTTGTTGCTTAACATACTTTTCTTTTAATTTCTTGTTTAGATCGTTCATTCTCAAAACTTTGTGTTGTGATACTTTTAACATTATCAAATAAAACTGTGAACCCCAATCACATTTTCTCCCCCTTGATGTTTGGTTATTTTTGAAATTAATAGACGCGCGGAAATAGACAGTCTATTTAAAAAGTCTATTGTTGTACTGTTTATACTATCTTATATGGAAGTTAAATTTTTGTAATAAATAGACATACTATATAAAAATAAACGATCTATTTAAATAGTATACAACTCCTTATACGTTACAACGTTTTTTGTGTATTTGCAAAATATATATCCGTTTTGAAAAATTCAAAATACGTTAGAAAGGGAAAAAAATCTACTTTTTCGTGTATTTACAATTTCGTTTCGATATATGTATAAACTTGTAGAGCCATTTGAAGTTTTGTGGTGTGTAAGGACAAATAAAATAACTCACTCTCTTAAGAGGGAGAGAGTGGCCCACAATTTAGCCAAAAATTACTAACAATCTACATAATCTAAAGGTTAGGCTATAAACTTAAATAGTGGAGCATATATGATTATTCCACAAAATTACCCTAATAAGAATAGACCTACTATTTATATATAAGAAGTTAAAATTCTACTAGTGATCACTCGTGAACTGTTGGTGACGTATCATGTTTATAGAGCTTTCAATATTTTCTTATCGAATTTGGACAAAAATAATTCTAGTGAAATCTCATAATTATGAATCGACATCATCATTATGTTGTTTTTCCCTAATAAAAAAACTCAATTTTAACTTAACTAGGACCATTTAAAAATACATATTCAGAGTCTTTCAAGAAACCATCGACCCTCAACAGATCAATATGAAACTCTAATATTCACAGGATTGCATAGTATAGTAACCTTGGTCATCGTCTTAGGGGCAATATTTGAGGAGGTTTTGATAGAAATTCAAAGTTTCCGGAAGTATAGAGGTGGAATAGCATACCTCTGGTTTTCTTCTGCTCTTGTTTCCGGTGTGATTTCCGCCGCTTCGACGGCTGGTGTTCCTCCTCCCTTACCTCCAAACCCTCCAGACCCTGCTCATCCTCTGTCTCTATCTAATTTTCGTCCTCTTTCTTCTTCCCCACCCTCTTCATCTCCTTCTTCCCTTTCCACTTTTGTTGATTCATCTCCTTCTTACATTGCTTCAACTAGAAAACTTTCTCAGCTAATTGCTGCCTTAGCAATAGAGAGAAATTTTCCCTCGTATTCCTCTTCTGCTACTATTTATTCGAACCCTAATTCAAGAATCTTTGAATCAATTCTTAATACTGCTCAGTCCAACACACTTTCATCTCGTAGCCTATCCTCCCATTACACTCTCGTTCACGCCCAAATTTCCCTCTCCTTACTACCTTTCAGGCCCCTTCAACTCTTTCCCCTTCTGGATCTCTATCCACCTCTCTTACCCCCTCTATCTCCACTACTTTCGTAGGTCCAACCCCTCTATCCTCCAACCCTACCCAAACTCTTCATGATCCCTCTCTCAATTCACTATTATCACCAAGTACAGAGCCTTCATCAGCTCCAGCCTCTGTTACAGTCTCTGTTCCTTCTGCTTCATCTAACTCTTCCATAACCCAAGCAAATCCCATCCCTCTCCCTGAAAACCAAGCCACAGACCTGGGCTGAAAGGATCAAGAAAGTTACTGATAGAAAACTCAAAAGAGTTGCACCTGTTTCTCACTCACCTGAAGGTGTGCCTCGTGTAATTATTCCTGATTCTGTTTTTGAGGAAGGAGCAAATCTTCATAAAGACTTCATTGTGGGAAGATTTATCAGTAGAACTCCCCCTATTGGCCAAATAATCAGCATTCTCAATCATATGTGGGGCAAAGGAACGAAGCTTGAAATCCATGTCAATGTACCTGCAAGATCGATGCTGATTAGAATTCCTAATAATCACATCAGACAAAAGGTATTAGAAAAGAAAGTATGGCATATAGGGGAAACAATGTTCAATGTGTTACCTTGGGGTTCATCTCAGACTCAGCTTGAAATGCAAGTCATCCCTCTTTGGGCTCACTTCACTGGACTTCCCCTCGATCTAAATCATCCAGATGATCTCAACTTCCTAGCTGGTCTAATTGGCGAACCAGTCGAGACAGATGATTTCACTATTAATTTAGTGAATCCAAGTGTTGTTCATGTCAAAGTTGAAGTTGATATCACCAAGCCACTGCCTACTATCCTCGAGATTGAGAGAGAAAATGGTGTTGTCCTTCAAATCAGTTTTGAATACCCATGGATCCCTCCCACTTGCTCACATTGCAAGAACATTGGTCATAACATCAGACTATGTCCTACTACGACACAAGTTTGGGTACCAAAACGAGTTCAGACTGCTTCTACCCCCCTATATCTGAAAAACAAAAGGAAATTGCCTCTGATAGACAAGCTAAAGCTTTTGAGACTACTGTTACCTTTGAAGACAACCCACATGCACCTTCCTCTTCCTCCAAAAGTGCTCCAGTCCAAGACAACCCTAAAACCCTGCAACCAGAAACAAACTCCTTCATTACGCCACCACTTAAAGCCCTGTCCAAACAACCGTCCTCTTCCCATCCTAAAATTCCAACTGATCCCCACCTCTCTAACTCGTTTTCTATCCTTAACCCACATATTCATTCATCAGCTACCTCCACCCTAACCTTTTACAGCAAATCAGTTACCTCAACCACTAAATTTCACCCCACTAAAAAATTTACCTCTCAAAGACGTAAACCACCTAACTTACCTTCAGGGGACCCCCTCCCAACTCAAAGAGAGAATTCTTCCCTTTTCCAATGAGTACCAATGCTTTTTTGGAACATCCATGGTCTAAACGACACGGGTAAACATAAACCTTTTGTTTCTTGGTTGAATGTTCATAAACCTCTTTTTGGCGTTATTTTGGAGTCTCACATAAAGGAACCAAATTTGAACCAAGTAATGAATCGTACCTATTAAGGCTGGTCCTATTTGTCAAACCACCTTTCAGACAAAAATGGAAGAGTTGTTATCATTTGGAAGCACCCATCGACTATCAACCTGCTTCACCAATCAAAACAATCAATTACATGTGAAGTGACTCTGTTTGGATACCAAAAAATCTACTTCACAACTATCTTTGCATCAAATAATGAGGAAGAGCGGAATGACCTTCGGTGTGAGCTTATCACTCTACAAGAAAATATGAATCTAGACATTTAACCTTGGATAGTGGGTGGAGACTTTAATCAGATTGCAAGCCCCAGAGAGCACTCATCCCCGTTGGTTGATCATATCACATCTGATATGTGTGCTCTAAGAGATTGCTTCCACCAACTTGAGTTGTTTGATCTGAAATTTCAAGGAGTTTAATTGACATGGTCAAACAAGCAGCCAATGGATCCTATTGCAAAACAAATTGGACAACTTGCTAGTCAACATGTCTTGGTTGGGATCATACAATGATAGTGTTCCCACCTTTCTCGCCTTTGAATTCTCTGATCATGCTCATTGTATCCTAAACTTGGTTGTGCCTTTATCCACCTCTGGAACCAAACCCTTCACGTTCTTTAATTACCTTACCTCTCACCCAAACTTTTTAGCAACCATGGAGGACACCTGGAATCACACTAGAAACACAACGCCAGAGAATTAGACTTTGTCTACCCTCGGTTTTAAGCTTAAAAGTTTAAAGAGAGTGCTAAAATTGATAAACAAAGAAAACTACTCACAAATTCAAGTGAGAGTAGCTGAGGCTAAGTTAGTCTGGCTAACTGTTTCCTTACATCTTTGCAGGTACAAGCATTGAAAAACCCATCAACTGCTTTATTTGAACAGGAAAGAGAAGCTCATCTCAAATGGTCACAACTATGTGGAATTGAGGAGCTTATTTTAAATAAAGATCACGCATTCAATGGCTTAAAAAAGGTGACCAGAGCACTGCATACTTTCACAGGATCACATAACAAAGAAACTCACATAATGCAATTAGAACACTCACAAATTGTGGAGGCTTCAACCTTTCAGACCCGAAAGAGATTAGTGACATTGCAGTAACACACTTCAAATCAGTTCTAAGCCTGCCTACTCTTCCTCTCTTGGTCTGCCCACCGACTTGGTTCCATTCCTTCTCATCTTTCAGATACCCTGATACTGTTAAGCATCTCCTCTCCTCCATACCAACAGCAGCCAAGCTCACTTCAATTGTACTCCACATCAACCCAAATAAGGCTCAGGGGCCGGCTGGTTTCACATCCGCGTTTTTCAAATTAACTTAGAGTCTCCTTGGTAGTGAGGTCATCTAGAGCATCCTACAATTTTTCAAAACAAGCTACATGCCATCAGCTACAAATTGTACAATCTTAGCTCTATTCCCAAGAAACCAGGCTTTACACTCATTTCAGATTTTCGGCCAATCTCCTGTTGCAATACAATCTATAAATCAATTTCTTTTGGCTTAGGTCTAGACTCAAGCCTCTAATGCCTATTTTCATCAGGTAAAAATATATTGCATTCGTTAATGGCAGGTTACTAGTGGAAAACACACTCCTAGCTAGTGAGTTGGTGCATGGATATCAAAGGAAATTTAGACCTAAGCAAATGACCATCAAGATAAATATCGCCAAAGCCTTTGATTCACTGAGGTGAGAATATTTTTTCAATTGTCTCAGAGCTATGGAGGTGCCAGAGGCATTTCTAAGGTGGTTAGAAGGCTGCGTCTGTATAGCTAGCTACTCAGTTGGATATAATGGTCATATTCATGGTTTTTTAGAGGAAAAAGGGGTTTACGACAAGGAGATCCTCTTTCTCCATATCTCTTTGTAATTGCCTTAAACTATCTTTCCATGCTCCTAGACAAGGGTGCTGAGGATGGAGACTTCAAATATCATTTTAAATGCAACGGTTCAAAGGTTACTCACCTGTGTTTTGCAGATGATCTTCTGATTTTCTCTGACGGTAAGCTATCATCAGTCAAAGCCATCGTGCGCATCCTGAGTTCGTTTGAGGAAAAGTCAGGACTTGGAGTTAATATCCAGAAAACAAGTTTCTTCTCTGCCTGCTTATCTCAAGAAGAAATAGATTTAATTGTTCAAGAGACAGGAATTAATCATGGAAAGTTGCCAGTGCGTTACCTTGTCCTTCCTCTTGTCTCGAAAAAATTAAGTATCCTAGATTATGCTCCTCTACTACAACATGTCAAAGGAAAACTCAATTCATGGGCAACAAAGTCTCTTTCCTTTTCTGGAAGGCTCCAATTGCTAAACACAATCATTTCAAGAATTACAGGGTTCTGGTCATCTTCTTTTACTCTGCCAAAGAAGTGCATCAAACTCAATAACTCACTATCCTAAACTTTTTTGTGGAAGGGAACAATTGAGGGACATCATACGGCAAGTGTCTCTTGGAAACATGTGACACTACCTAAAGAAGAAGGAGGTTTGTGAATTCGAGATCTTCTAACCTGGAATAATGCTTGTGTTCTTCGTCTAATATGGCTGATTTTCTTCCAATAGAGTTCTGTTTGGGTAGCATGGTTCATATTAGAGATTTTATCAAACAATCTGACTAAATTATGGTTACTCAAGAAAATTCAAAGGCTCTCTTGGGTTGCACATCAACTATTCAAAGTAAGAGACACAACTTACTCTTGGATTCGGATGAAAATAGGGAATGGAGAACAATGTCTATTTTGGGGTGATCACTGGTCTCCTTTTGGCAACCTTCTCCGATATATTGGCAACAATGGCCCTTAGAAAACTGGTATCCCCTGAGATACAATACTTGCAGAACTATGGAATCAAGATGGTTGGCTCCTTCCACCTTCGAGATCAGATACAGTTCTGTAACTACATGTCCACATCTCAACATTATCTCTCATGTCCCAAACAGATGAATAAGAGTGGTGGATAGATAAGGAAATTAAAGGAGGACACTCAGCGAGAGACATCTACAATGTAATTAGATCAAGAGGTCAACAAGTTACTTGGATTAAAATCATATGGTTCTCAAGCGGGATTCCAAATCACAAATTCCTCGCCTGGTTAATGCTTCTGAATCGCTCTCCAACACGAGACCGTCTCATTAGCTGGGGGCTACAAACTGACATTGCTTGTCTCCTCTGTAATCAAGAAGAATAAACAAGGAACCATCTCTACTTCCGATGCTCTTACTCTTGCGGTCTCTGGAACAAAGTATGTGATCGATGCAATTTCATCGGATTAAGGGATTGGGAAGCAACGATCACAACCATCAACTCGATTTCCGATACTAGGCACCATAAGAAACTACTTCTTCTCTGCTGCAGGCCACTATCTACACACTCTGGATTGAGAGAAACAATCGCTTTCACCACCACCAGTTTTGATCCGTGGCCAACTCCTTCAGAAACCTCGATCGGATAGTCAAAAACAGAGCTCTGTCTTTCTGACAACACTCTCCCGCCACAGCCTCAACGATTATGCAGCTATGGCTTTCCAACGAGATCTCATTCTCTCGACAAACCCTAATTGAATGAAAGAGATTGAAAAATCTCTCTGCATTTTTTAGCAAACAAACAAAACTGGTGGAGCTTTGAGCTAACCGACAATTTGGTTTAGCTAATCGACAAGTTGGTTTGATTTTAAGTACTGGTTCGATTATGGTTCCTTATTGACTAAGTGGGCTTAACTAGTTATTGAATGTATTTCTCTCTACTCGCCCAAAGGCATTGTAAACCATTTTCCTTCCCTTTGTTTTAAATAGAAAAAAATTCAACAAAAAATTCCAAGTTTCCGTTATTGTTTTAAGGGAGATATTAACCTTTTTTCTTATGTGTGTGGGAATCTATGAAAAATAAATTGCTTGTTTTGGAAAGTTAAATGAACGGATCAGAGATTTTCAAGAGATGAAAGAAATTTTAGTACCTACATTTTATGTATTCCATACCATAATGATCCTGACACTACAAGAAAAATGCACATTGTTAGCACACAATTAACGCTATTATAGGGTTTTTATAGCGTTTCCACGTTGGCCATGTTTGCCGCAGCTATAATAGACCACCCTCCTATTATAGCGTTAATTCGTCCTGCTATTATATCGCAATATATTATAGCGCAAATTTATTTGTTATAATATTATTAATAATAGCAACATATTATTGCTATTTCATATATTATAGTAGCTTTTTTTATTTTGCTCTAATATATTTAGTTGTAGCATTGAATTCTCGTTATATTATATTTTATAACAGCCCTTTAATTTCGCTGTGTTTATATGAGTCATATTCATATATTTTGTAGCTGAACCGAGCCATATTAAATTATTATTATTATATAAAATTTATATTTAAGGTTTAGTTAAGAAGATTAATTTTATTGATAACTAAAA
>OVAN01010239.1:0-15965 GCA_900406275.1 Anastatica hierochuntica | reverse complement strand
AACTTGCCAAAAATGGAAAGTTTCCATAAATGGAAACTACGACAACCGGGCGCGGGAAACTTACGGAAAAGATCTATCTCTACGGAAACGATTACGGAAACACAAAAAAGGAAAAAAAAAATAACGGAAAAGAACGGGAACGGAAACGCGAAACGTGGAACTACCTCACAAACGCCGGAAACGCCGCGGTAGAGTCGCGGATTCTCGTAACCGGCAGCTCGGGTTCACGGCTCGGGAGGAACGGCGCAATGGCGGCTCGATCGACGATGGAGAGGGCTCGGTCGAGGCTTGCGGCGCACGGGAAGGCTCGGACGGCGGCTGAAGAGCGCGATCGGGCTCGGAGATCGCCGACGGAGCACGATCGAGGCACGTGAGAAGCTCGGAGGCTCGGATCGGCGCGCGGATTAACTGCTGTGGCGTCGGTGAGGCTCGGAAAGGCAAAGGCGGCGGCTAGGGGTCACGATCGGCACCTGGGAGGGGTTTTGGCGCTCGGTTCGACGGAGACGAGGGCTCGGGCTCTCGGGTTGGCTCGATCGACAGCTCGAGAGGAGAAGACGGCGGCGGTGGCTCGTGGGAAGGCTCGGTTGGCGCGGTTGAGGCTTGACGGCTAGGGTTCGCGGTTTCGGGGAAGAATTTCGACAGAGCTTCGCTACGGGTTTTGGATGGTGCGTTTCTCGAGGCGAGGGATCCTTTAAATAGAGGGATGGCTGCTCGGTTTGACCTAGAGCTCCCTCGGTTTGGTTCGGCAAACCAGGTTGGTCAAATCGGTTTAATCCTGATTATGGGTCGGGGTCATTACAATTCTCCCCCACTTCTATGGGATTCGTCCTCGAATCCTGAATGTCCTCCGGTTGCCTTCCGAATCCTTCGAACAATTCTGGATAATCCCTCTTTAAGTCACTTTCGACTTCCCAGGTTTCCTCCTGGATTTTTCCTCCTGTCCATCTGACTTTGACCATAGCCACAACCTTACCCTGAACTTCTTTCTCTGCTCTTTCCAGGATTTCTGCGGGTAGACTCTGAACTGAGAAGTTCTTCTGCAGACTTGGCGGCGGACTAGGCAGAATCAGCTCTGGTTACCTGATTACTTTCCTCTGTACTGACACATGGAAGACATTGTGGAAGTCTAATAGTTCTGGTGGTAGATCCAACTTGTAAGCAATTGCGCCTATCCTTTCAATGATGGGGTACGACCCCATGAATTTGGGTCACAACTTCTTCTTACCCTTCCCTTGCTTCCCTCCTTGGAAGTTCCTCATCTTTAAGAATACCAAATCCCCGACTGCAAATTCCAATTCCCGACGGCGATTGTCCGCATAACTCTTTTGGTGATCATGGGCTTCCTTTAGCCGTTGCTTGAGCATTTCAACTTACTGCTCGGTTTCCTCTATGATTTCGGGAGCTAGATCTCTGCTCTCCCCCACTTCGGACCAGCACAGGGGCGTCCTGCATGGTCTTCCATAGAGAGCTTCATAGGGTGGCATCCCTAATCTAGCATGATAGATGTTGTTATAGGCGAACTCAACCAATGGCAGGTGCTTAGACCAACTGTCTCCCCATTCGAGTACACACGACCATAACATGTCCTCTAGGGTCTGAATCGTCCTTTCCGATTGCCCGTCGGTCTATGGGTGGTAGGCTGTACTGAAGTGTACCTTGGTGCCCAAAGCTTTCTGAAACGCTCGCCAGAACATGGATGTGAACTTGACATCTCGGTCTGATATTATACTGACTGGAACCCCATGCAATCTGACGATCTCATTGATATACTTCTCTGCTAACTTGTCGACACCATCAGTCCTCTTTATTGGCAGAAAATGGGCACTCTTTGTCAACCGATCGACGATTACCCAAATCGCGTTTTTACCTCCTGTGGTAGATGGCAATCATGTGACAAAATTCATGGTTATCATATCCCACTTCCATTATGGTAATGGCAGATCCTGAAGAAGACTGCTCGGTACTCGGTGTTCTGCCTTTACTAGCTAGCATGTCTGACACTGCGAAACCCATGTGGCTACATCCCCTTTCATTCCGCCCCAGTGATAATACCTTTTCAACCCTCGGTACATTTTCCCTACTCCAGGGTGAACTGAGAACCTTGAACAGTGAGCTTGTTGCAAAATTTCATTTCTCATCTCTTGGTTGTCCAGCACACATACTCTGCCTCTGAACATGATCGTTCCATTGGTCGCTACACGGTACCCAATGACCTCCCTCTCGATCATCTTCTTAAGAAACTCGTCCTCGATCTGGGCATCGCGGATTCTCCATAACAGATCAGCTCGATCCACTGCTTCTAGACCGGTTAGACCATCTTTGACGGTAGTGGCGCATAACCTGAGACTTGCCATCATTTCCACCATCTCTTGAGTCTCCTTTGACTTGGCCACATCTGTCCTTCTGTGACTTAGAGCATCTACGACCTGGTTAGCCTTACCAGGGTGATAGGCAATCTCCATTTCATAGTCTGCCAGAAGTTCTACCCATCTGCGCTGCCTCAGATTCAGATCTGGCTGGGTGAAGATGTACTTCAGACTCTTGTGGTCGGTGAAAATATGGATCTTCTCTCTGTACAAATATGTTCTCCAGATCTTGAGGGCAAAAACCACTGCTGCTAACTCTAGGTCATGCGTCGGGTAGTTCAACTCGTGAAGTCTCAACTGTCGCGAGGCATAGGCGATGACCTTCTCAAACTGCATCAGAACATAGACTAGCCCAACTCCTGAGGCATCCGTATAGACCTGATATGGTACCCCTACCCTAGGCAGAGCAAGCACTGGCGTCTGCGTTAGTCGATCCTTTAAAGTCTTGAAGCTCTTGGAACAGTCCTCTGTCCATTCGAACTTAACCCCCTTTTCTGTAAGGCGAGTCATTGGCTTGGCCAGGCTGGCGAATCCTTGGACAAACTTGTGGTAGTAGCCTGCTAGACCCAAGAAACTGCGAACTTCAGTAGCGCTGGTAGGCGTCGGCCAATCGGTGATAGCTTTGATCTTCTCTGGATCTACTGCGATTCCAGATCATGAGACGACATGTCCTAGGAATCCTATTTTCTTTTGCCAGAAGCTACACTTACTGAGCTTGGCGTACAACTTCTGCTCCCTCAAAGTTTCTAGCACAATCCTTAAGTGTTAGGCATGCTCTTCCTTAGTCTTGGAATACACCAGGATGTCGTCGATGAAGACAATCACGCACTTGTCCAAATGCTTCCTGAAGACGTCATTCATCAATTTCATAAAGGCGGTTGGTGCATTCGTCAGCCCAAACGGCATGACCACAAACTCATAATGGCCGTACCGGGTACGAAAAACCGTCTTTCGCACATCTTCTTCCGCGATTCAATCTGGTGGTATCCTGACGCCATATCGATCTTAGAGAACCAAGAAGCTCCTTGGAGTTGGTCCAACAACTCGTCTATTCGCGGTAACGGGTACCGGTTCTTGACGGTGACCTTATTCAGGCCTCTATAGTCGATGCACAACCGGAAGGTGTCATCCTTCTTCTTTACAAACAGGATTGTCGCTCCCCATGGCGAACTGCTTGGCCGGATGAAGCCTTTCTCGATCAGATCTTCCAACTGCTTCTTTAATTATGCCATCTCAGCGAGTGCCAAACGATAAGGCGCTCGAGACACGGGAGCCATTCCCGGTTCAAGCTCAATGGTGAAAGCATCTCCTCTTTCAGGTGGTGGTCCTGTTAGTGGCTCAAATACGTCCTCATACTAAGCTACCACAGGAATGTCCTTAATTTCCACCAGATCACTTTCCTTAGTGATTGTGATTGTTGCGATAAACGCCTCATTCCCCTTCCTTATGAGCTCCTCTGCTCGCAACATGGAGATGATTGGGACTTCGTAGCCCGTCCTAACTCCTTGGAAAACAGCCTCCTTCTCGGCTCCGGGAATCTTTACTTGCGCCTGACGGCAGTCTACGTCCACTCCATGACGATCCAATCAATCAATTCCTAGGATTACGTCATACCTGCCCATCTCCATCTCAGTCAGGTTTCCGACGAACTCCTTTCCTCCAATGACAATTGGCACTCCCACATGAATTCCAGTGGCTCCCATCTTCTCCTTGCCAACTGTCGCGACTTTCCGGCTCCTCTGGACGAACTTGCCTCGGAAATTCCACCTTTTCACCATTTGGAGCCTCACAAAGCTATTCGTAGCTCCGGAATTGAACATAGTATAGGCGACTTCTCCTCCCACCAATACAGTTCCTACAGAAGGACGGTCCTAATTATTCTATNCCGGCTCCTCTGGACGAACTTGCCTCGGAAATTCCACCTTTTCACCATTTGGAGCCTCACAAAGCTATTCGTAGCTCCGGAATTGAACATAGTATAGGCGACTTCTCCTCCCACCAATACAGTTCCTACAGAAGGACGGTCCTAATTATTCTATGGTTCGGACTCTCTATTGGACTGACTCTTTTCACAACAACACGGACTTCTACTAATTGAACAGAAAGGAGGAGCTACATACCGGCGATAGGCTCAACTCCTTCATAGCCGTCTATCTCTAAATTATGGTCTAGAGATAGATTTCCTAATTGAAATCATGAAAGTTTCAGCTTCCTAAACCTCTTGCTCCAACATACAAAAATGGAGAGTATATGTGATAGATGAAGAAAAGGAAATGAATCCAGGTCGTGGTGTGACTAAATTAAAATCGATGGACAAAAAGACTTTCATGAATCGAGTTTAACATCAAGTTGATTTGGTTATAATAGAAAAGGAATAACTTAGATGGGGCCATGTGAGCATGTTGCTCTATTTGATAAACTTTTCCTTAAATTGACGATTAAGGAAAATAAGAAAATTATTGAAAAAGTAAATAACGTTTGGACCGAAAGGATAGGGTTGGGTACAACGTAGGGTCACGCGGCGATCTCTAATGAAGTGTTTCAGCAGCTAATCACATTTCCGTACAAAGTCTTTTATTTTCAAACCCAAACTTTACTGATAATCTTTCTTTTTTTCCCATAATAGGTCTCTCCATACAAAATAATTTACTTTCGAACTTTACATTTTTAATAAGAGAAATTATTTATCATCATGTTACAGACTGAAAAAATAAAGAGTATGTCATAATATAAAAAGATTTTGTTAAATAGAAGCGTATATGAAAGATATGTAAATTTTAAAATTTTCAGATTATAGAAAGGAATTTTGTATGTTCTAGAGACCTCGCTCAAATTTGAGATATTTTTTCCAAAACTCATGCTTCTTCCCTGTCGTTTTTCAAAATTGTTTGCGTATACTCACAAAATGGTAAATATAAAAATATTAATATTACTTAATAAAAGATGTGACGAGGATAAAATTAAAAGACAAGTAGTTCAAGTGGCGAGTCTCTCGATCGTTCTTTGTAACTCGAATATATATTATACAAAACACAAAGCACAAACCCCAATAACCAAACTCTCTCCTTCTTCTCTTTTCGCTTCTCTTCTCTTCTTTGCTTCTTCTTCCACGTTCCCGTATCTACACATCTATGCATCCATCAATTTCGAATCTATAATTCTCTTTGATCCTAACATATTTATATAAAGAAGAGCTCTGTTTTTTTTTTATCCTAACATATCATCAATGGAGAAGGAAGACTTGTATGCTGTTATGGATGTCAACCACGAATGTACACAAGGAGATCTTAGGCTTGCGTACAAGAACCTTGTTCTGGTTAAGTTTTACATCTTTTCTCTCTCTTTTCTTTAGTTTTTGCTTTTTCGTATATACTAGTCTATATTGCATTCAGATTACAAGGTTTCTCTCGGTCTAGTGGTAAAAGTAGGCAGAACTATGGTTTAGTAACTTCGTCTCATGCGTTCAAAGGTAGTTTGAGAGAGGACTTATCAACATGAAACTACATACTTTGGTGTCGAACTTCATGGAGAACTAAAAAAGAATGTGATTCGATTATGCATTAGTTTTTGGTTAAACCGTGGAAATTCCAAACCTTTTGCCCATAATCTTTCCGATACTCGGAATCAGATTTTAGATATTTTGATTTTAAAAATATCAGAGGTGTGAACTAGGAACACAAGAAATTTAACCCCTTTATGTTATCAGTAGGCCACCACACATTTGGTTCATTCTGCATTGTATTGATTTATTTATAATGTTGGGTTGTGTAGAAATGGCATCCAGACCGATTTCGGGAAGAGATGGAGAAAGAAGAAGCCAAGATGAAATTCCAATCTATTCAACGAGCCTATTCTGGTATAACCAACTCTTAAACCGGGTCAGATTGTTTTTATTGGCCCGTTCCAGTTTATTAATTAATTTTTGTTTCTGAAAAAATTGTTCCCAACAGTTTTGTCAAATTCGAACAAGAGGTTGTTGTATGACGTCGGAGCGTATGAAAGTGATGACGACGAAACAGTAGGTTACTTCGTATTTGAATATATCTCTTAAAAGTTGCACAATTTTCAATTGACTAATTTTTCTTTAAAAACGTCACTTTGTTGCGTTGAAGGGAATGACTGATTTCATAAATGAGATGGTGACTCTGATGGCTCAAACTAAATCTACGGTAACAAAAGTACTATTATCAATTGCAATTTTTGCTTTTAACTACTAACTAGTGATATAGTGTGATTTGTGATTGTGGTTGCATAATATGTAACAGGGGGACGAAAGTTTAGAGGAATTTGAGCAGTTATTTGAAGAACTGATGAAAGATGATGTGAATCAATTCATTAAAACTCCTTCATCTTTGCCTTCGTATGCGCCATTTTGTGGCACGTCTACTAAGGTCCATCCAGATGATTTATCAAATGAAATTACAAACAAAATTAACCATTAACAAGTATTATTGTATAAGTTCTAGTGAGGTATTTAGTTTATAGTCTCTCTCAACTATCTTTTCTTTTTATATTCTTGTTGTTCTTTATTAAGAAGAAACTCAATCTAAATGTATGTTTTTTTTTGTTCTATGTATAGTTTGTATTATTTTTTTCTTTATCAATTTAAATTATGATCCATTTTGTAAGATTGTATCTGGGGTGAACTTGTGACGTACCAAAAAAAAACCATTAGTTAAGTTTTTGTTTTGTCAAAAAATAAATAATATTGTTAACAAAAAAAAATAATATTGGAGAATTTTACTTAAAATCTCATTTATGAAAAAAATGGGGGCAATTTTTAAGAGAAAATTAAATTTTATATTTATTTTTTTTAACGAAATTTAGGGGGACGTATTGGATTGAGTATTTGATGGAATTTGATTTTTACTGAGTTTTTATAAGATTTTGATGAATTAGGGAAGTAGTTGTGATTTTTAATAGAAATTCTCTGCAATTCCACCTAAAACCATGTGATTTGAGTTTTTGTATTTTTAACAAGGAAATTCCACTAAAACACCTTAAATCACTTAAAATCTATTAGTTAAAATATTTTCAATAACAGTGAATTTGAAAATACATTTTAAAATCACCATTTCAATAACACTGAATTGTATAAGACTTTGTAAAATTCTTATTTCAATAACATGAGATTTCATATTTTAATACAAATCACTTTAAATCCTTGTTTGAATACACCCCCCTTAAGTTATTGTGAAACGACATTGTTAAATTGAATTAATTATTACACCAATTATTATATCACTAAAATAAAAGTACAAAATTTGTACTTGAGAGAAACCTTGTTTCTCCAAAAACTCAGACTGTATTTGTTTCTGAAAAATCTCGATTTATTTAATTTTATTACAAAGATGATAATACATACAATTGTACATGTAGTTTATGTACGAAACTAACGGAAAATATTGGAATTGTAGAATTTGCATCTAGTTGGGGCATGCTTTTTCAATGAAGAACAAGATATTTTTAGGTGTTTAGGAAGTTGGACTGGGAGACAAAACTATTCACAAGTTGTCATTTTTCTTATAGAAATGTATATGTAGAACCTAAAAAGTCATGTGTATCCACTACTGTAATTTTATATGCTAAACAAAATTACAAGTTGAATGGCAATTGGCTTAATAACTAAAATTGTTTTTGGTTAGCAAGTTGAGAATAATTAGTGGCATTTATACTGAATCTTGTCCAATACTGTTTTTATTTGAAATTATAGTTTTTTCCAACTTGTAAAAACCATGCTTTTTTCATTTCATTTCTTGTAGAATTTTGTTTTGAAAGTGTACAAATGGTTTGAAGCACACAGTGAGTACAACTTATGTATCAACAACCTAATAACGACACTTTCAGTTGCACTATATATACATATATTCTTTACTTTCTTTAAAAAGAAATTAACTCTTCATGAATCTTAATTTAAGAAGCTTAATTTACATGCAAAAACTAAATTAAAAGCATGTCTATGTTTGTCCCTAAGTTAGATAACAACTTATTAGGTTAAGCAAGGTTATCCGAAGATATAATGACTTGTATTTTACATAATCATACGTTTATTGGATTATTTTTGGTATATTGTTAAACTGTTATTGCAACAAAGAAAATTACCTTTGCAAAGAATGTCTAGAAAAGAAAGAAAAGATATGAAGAAAGAGAAATAGAGAATCATAGAGTTCTCAAACCCCTTATGTAATACTCTACCTTGAAGGATTATGGGGTTAGCTAATCATGGTCTAGTGTAAACCGCTTTTTGCAAAAATGGTCAACTTTAACTCGAACTGACATCTTCTGCGCTGCAACTTGCTTAATCAAAAACAAAGAAAAGAGAGAGAAAGCAGGGGTGAGCGACTTTTCTAACAAGCCTCTCAGTGAAGATCAAACAAAAATCCTAACTCGACCAAATATTAACCCAGTCCCAAAAGTCTAGACATGGACCAAGACACATACACAACAGCTAATGCATTCAAAGAAACAATCAATAACTCAACACCTCAATCGAATACCACAACAGAATATCACATTTGACTAAATTGATCACATCATGACCCTGAGTTACAATCACCTGGCCGTAAACTCTCTCGAGCCACATACCACATCAATCGTGATTCTGAATTACAATCACCTGACCGTAAACTCTACCGAGCCACATACACATTAATCGTGACTCTGAGTTATGATCACCTGGTTGAAAACTCTGTCGGCCGCATACCACATCAGTCATGATTCCGTGTTACGACACCTAGATGTAAACTTTGCCGATACGCTTACTTCATCGGTTCCAACTGCGACATATCAGCGAAACGGTCCGTCCCCATGCTCATGTACCATGTCAAACACCGGAATCCACCTATACGTCTAACAAATAGTCATCTCATTCATTTAAAAAGCACTTGATACTCTTTTGTAATTCTCAAATAATATTAGCTTAGTCTTAACTATTATTTAAACAAGCAATCCCTAAGTTCAAGCGCATAATACCTATGCTCGACTTAACGACCAGTCACAAAAGCTCGCACTTAGGTGTATATTAATTTTATGGTTTATCATTTACGCTTGCTGCACCAATATAATATATAATCAATCAGACTACCAACTAAGTCAATATAGCTCAGCTCAAAACATGCATGGACTAGATCTAGTCTAACACGAGCTAACCTAGTAAACAGTAAAGGTGGAAGCGTTGGATGATCCTCACCTTGGTCTAAATTTTTGAAGAGAACGTGAGATGAAACCAAAAGAATCTAACAACTCTGAAATGGTAGTTTTGGAACTCTCGTTGCCTTTTTGATCCCTCCAGTCAGAATGAAGCTCTATGTTGCCTTTAGCCTCAACCACCAAGTTTGCTCCGATCAAATACCGTTTGACCATCCAAAGATCCCTTGCAGTCAATTTGTCACAGATGTGGATTGCATCAGTACCTTGACAAATTTCCAGACTAAAAGATTTTGTTTCGGTCGACCATTTTGGCCTTGCACCGAGACTTGTCATATCAAACACTTAAGTTGAGAAGCTTTGTAATACATTCATTACTTGGTAACTAACCGTTAGAATCCAAACTCCATCGTGGATTCTTAAGCATGAAGTACAATAAAGAGCTCTTCCAAATATCAGCTCGCTCGGATCACACACAAGCCTTACACATTTCTTCCAAGACGCTGCAATAAAACTATCCCTCTGCACAGTCACAGATTCAAATTATTTTTGATCAAGAGGTAACGCCTATAATTTTTAATGTCCAGCTCCAATTTTAATTCCGTTTGTTTTTATGGACGCTTGGCAACAAGATCTATCCAAAGACACTTTGTTTGAAACTTAAATCCTTATGTCTCGATCGCAAAATCTCATACAAAACCTCAACTCAAAATTGTCTTCTTCTTCTTTGTTTCCTTTCAGTTTCATGTTTTCTCTTTAATCCTTTCTCCATATCTCTCTCCCAGGATTATATTTTTTCCCTTTGCACATCACGGTCTTACCTCTTTGATCTCCCACTTGGATTTTCTAACCCATGGTGGTAGTGCGCTGCGATGATCTTTTTGGCATGGCTCTGCTTTGCTTCATCTCTTGTGTTCGGTCTCCTTACCAAACTGCCTCTAACTCCAATATTATATCCTTTCTAGTGCGTTTCTTCGACATTCCCGTGGTGGTGAGGACCAACGCGGTTTCCAATCTTCTCCAAATCTTACTCCATATGCTCTAGTTCTTCTTAACAAGATTACGACCTCTCTCTCTCTCTCTCTCTCCCTCCCTCTCTCTCTCTCTCTTTCAACTTCACGTGGAGATCGAAATGGTGGTCGTCAATGATCATCTTTAGGTTTCGATTAAAGAGTTTTAATTAGATTAGGAAAGTTGGTTTTTTGATTTGAGTTCGGTTTAAGGTGATTTCGATTTAAGGCTAAGAATAAATTTGGATCGTTTTAGTGTAACCTGGTTCATTACACCTTCTTTCTTCATAATATGCTACCAAACCATACTTGAATCAAACCATCATCTTTATGATCGTATCAAGTGCGCAAAGAGAAAGCTTATTCCAGACTGCTTTGTTGATAGTTTTGGAAATAAGAGATGTTAAAGTGGGAACATTTTCATGTCGTCTTCATTTTTGTTCCATCCAGATGTTGTAGAGAAAAATCTGAAATCCCAATCGGAGGAGCATTTGAAACTTTTTATCCATGTTGGATGCTACATGTGCATCATCAATGACGAACTAATTACAAGAGAAAGATGTTCCCATCATACGTTGAGTAGTGTATCGTCAGATGCCTTCGGAGGAAGTACAAGAAATCTGAAGTAAGTAGTCAACCTGTTGGAAACCATTAATCATGCTAAAATTGGCACAACTTCACCATCACCAACCCGTACACGCAAGAAATCTGAAGAAAACAGATGAAGCTTTAAAACCTCCGCCACAACCAAGAACCAGAGTTGTCGCTCGCAGACCTGAAAGATCTTTGACGGATTAAATGTTGATAAACCCAGTTCACCCATGAGGAGGATGTAGTACTAAGGCGCCAAATCAAACACAGACCAAAGAAAGTGTTTGCTTCAGTTATTGGCCTAAACCCCAAACCACCTTCCTTCTGCTTTAGTTTGACACCAAACCATAGACGAGCTTGTCAATTTTCTTCCTATTACGTTTTGGCAACCAAAATGCTACGCTCCAAAATTAGGTTATATTAGCTATCACCTAAAGCAATAGATGCATCCTACCTTTAAAGGACAGGAACCGTACGTACCAGGCCTACTTTTCAACAAACTTTATCAACCAAAGGCGCATAATTAGTGGCAAACATATGCTAAATCGTTATCGAGAGTCTTAATTACCGAACGAGCAATGATTGATACAAAAACTAGAATCTCACCGCAAGAGTATCACACAACCGCGAGGATAGACCAGTCGAGAATGAACAAGATTTGTCAAGATTGATCCTTAAACTTCATATGGCTGAGAAGTGATCAAAGACCGCAATAATAGCTTTTGATGATCTTAGTGTACCATCCATTAAAATTATTATATCGTCAACGGCGGATAAGTGTGTGATCTTTAGGCCTGATACTTTGGATGGTACCCAATATCACCCAACATGGCAGGTTTTTGTTTACCAGTCCGGATAAAAAATTCATGGCTATGACAAATTGATACTAAGATAGGTCATAACCTTAACGAAATCCTCTAAAACTATTGAAAAACCATGTAAGCTCGCAACTCTCATGCGCAAAAAAGATGTTGTAGGGATGCAAATATATATCCATTGTATATAGTTTTCTAAAAAGCGCATAGCTCATATGTGTTCACAATAAACTCCCATTGAACACTATTAAATGATTTTGCAATAATTCTCTTCATCGTTGCACCCTGTGAGATATTGTCCTTATGGAAATCCTTAATTAACTCGATAGCCAATACTAAATCTTCCAGAAGAAGCCGATCATGAATGAAGACATACTCGTTCGACAACATAAAACATGGCAGAGTTGATCAGAGCCTATTCGCTAGCATTTTTTATATCACTTTATACATGATATTATAGCATGCAATGGACCAATATTTTTTCATTAATATAGCTTCAATAGTATTCGGATTCAGCGTAAGAATAGTGAAGTTAATACCCTTAGGAAGAACACCATTCCTGAAAAGAGGTTAAATCGCTATCATGAAATCTTACTCATAATCGGTAAAGCTCCAACAAAGAACTCTTGCGATAACCATTTGGTCTCGGTGCTTTGCTAGATGAAATTGAGAAAAGAACTGCCTATATATCCAAATCTTTTATTGGCTTTAACAACTCGGCTTGCACCTCTATTGAGCATTGGTAACTAACAAGCGTCTCCAAAACATCCATGTTAACACCTGAGTATTCAAGGGGAAGCGGGTATATGCTGCAAAATAAGACTTAAACCACCCTTCAACTTCATCTTCAATGTCATATGGCTTAGCTTACATGTCCCCATGTGTATTACGGATCAACCATATAACATTTCTAGATGCACGGGCTTGAGAAATTTGATGAAAATATTTCATATTTTGGTCTCCCACTCTCGGCCAATGCACCTTCGACTTTTTATAGAGGGACTCCTCCAATAAGGCAGCATGCAGCCATGTATCTATGTCTAATGACTCCTCAACACAAGTAGATGGTGAGGGATTATGTAATACTTCGACATGCTTAAAACAAAGAATATCAAAATTCTCTTTTGCTTTCTTAGGCAAATTCTCGATCACATCAGGCTTCAATCTCCTTAAAATATTTTTCAACCCTTTTAGCTTCCTTGAGACTCGGTACAAGGTTGTTCTCGAGATATGCAGTGGGTCCATGCTAAGCTAATAGTCTGAACCATGGGAATGAAAGCCACTTTCGCAGCCAGAAGGTTAAGAAACTCAAACGACTTACAAGCACTAAAGAGATCGATGGAGAGATGAACCATACATCAAGCATTGTCGGATAAACCATCCGACTCAAACTTAGCAAAAGAAGTTTTAAAACCCGAAAGCCAAGAATTACTTTCCAAAGCTCGGTCTAAATTCTTGCTTGTAGGACTCTCATCTCTCTTATTCCACCAAGTAAATTTGTAGTCATGATATACAAGATCTCCCAAAGAGCAGCGAGCAACCATATTTTGAAATTCCTACATCCCTGAGTAGGTACACCATTTTTGAAGTACTCATTCAGCTTAGTATTTCATTGAAATCCCTCACTATGATAAAAGGTTTCCCCTGGAATAATGCATAGTTAAAATGAGAGTGAAGACCCACCCAAAGCTCCTTTTGATCTAAAGTAAAATTTGATGCGCAAACGAAAGAGCAAACAAAAAATTATTGTCTTGGTGCGGAGAGGTGACAACACATCTAATAATATGAGATGACTTGAAAAGGGGAGTAATGTTTACTAAATTATTCAAGATAAACTTAAATCCTTCCGAGAAGGTGATGTTCGTAATTAGTCAACAAATATCACCCATATAGGGATGAAGAACTAATACATGCATACTTTGCTTCTTCTATACGTGTTGTTAATAAACATTCGAAAGACATTGAAGAGTTGTTTACCCATTCATGAATGACTTTATATTTACAGGGTTGATTAAAAACACACAAATTTCAACAGAAAAATGACATTCAAAGTTTATTTTGAGTGTCTTTCCTATATTTATTAGTCGAGAGATCATCTCTACCAGTCAAAGTAGTATACTCCTTTAAGTAGTGATTTATGCTTTTCTTCAAACGTGGAAGTGTTTGTTGTAGTGGAATACACATCATCTTTGTGCTCACTTCCTTTACTTGCTTCATTATCTCTGAAAACTAATCATATCCGGTGGTAACTTCACCTTCTTCTACACCCTCTATATTCAAAGACAAAAAAATCACTATTTTCATCAACTTTAGGAATTTGTCTGATGCTCACCAACATCAAATTTTCCTATATGTCATCACCCTCGTCCCCCTCCATCTCCATCACAGAAAATTGCAATGGGGATATAGAGACCCTTGCAGCTAGCTAGCCAAGATCTTGTTCTTTTCCACTAACACCCGATCTATTTGCCTTCCACGGACAAACCTCAGTCCATCCAATCCCCTCACATCCAATAGGAGACGGTTGTGAAGTCCCTGGAGTAGAGAAGCCGACTATGTCACTGAATCCATTATGTTTGTAATGGCTAGGACATAGCCAAACTCCAGTTATGCCCCATAGTGGAGCCAAGTTGCAGAGATATTTGAGTTAAGTCCATTTCAAGGGTCACACTATTGAAGGCTATAACAGTAACACCCATAGGGAGCTCATTTACAGTCGACTCTAAAGCTTCTCCACTAGTCTGGTTTAAACCTTCTCTTTTCCACCCAAATTTGTTTTTCTTTTTCATTCAGAACCCCAACATTTTTACTTACGTCATTTTCATGATTATTCTGAGTATCTAAAAAATTGAGTTTATATGTCCCCCATTGGTTATATTTCAGACAGCGAGGAGATAAAGGTACGTGGTCGGGTGTCCATTCGGTTTCCATTTGGTTTCATCTGAGTTTTGGATTTCTGACACCATGGCTACAAGTCCCAATAAAGTATTTAAAAATTTCGAATCAAAACTGAATCGATTTCTTTCAGTTACGGTTCGGGTATGAGTATGTAACCAAAACCCGAAATAATTTTGAATTTTGAATGATTCAATATATTTAATCCGAAGTAACTATAAATAATCAAAATAATAGAGTAAGAACTTGAAATTTTCAAACAATGACAAGTAAACCTTAACCAATTAAACTTAAGCATAGACAAATATCAATCTGATAAATCATTCAAGTTATGTTGCAATTTGAAACTCTATTTAGCAAAGATAAAATCAAACATCGTCACAAAGCTCAAAATCGAGACATAAAGATACCCGAATACCAAACTTCGTAGTTCAAAGTTGAAACAAGGTAAAGGGAAAGCATAGTTGGATGCAAGGAGGATAATGAGATCAAGTTCAAAATCCTTGTTGCAATAACACACATTCCATGTCAATTTTTTAGTATTTTGTACTTAACTTAAATAAAGAGAATGACATAGGCACATACCTTATACCTACTTGCATCCTAAGCTAAAGAAGATGATATTGTAACCAATAGTAGTCATCTCAAAAACTCTAATTCTGAAACACTACAAATATGAAACAAAAAAATGCAATGCAAGTCAAACTATGCATTCAATTATAAATAGTTAAATACTAAGTATAATTTAATAAATTTAGAACCTTTATCAAACATCTGAACTTCATTGTTGGTGTCAAAAATGGTCATCTCGAAATCAACGTCCAAGATCGCATCGCTAATCGGACTTACTCGGAAACACGACCAACAGCTAAACTCACCGTCGTCAAGACTTAACATCTTCTAAGACTTACCTTTTTCTTGACTGGTCATCGTCTAGACTTAACTATCATTCAACAAAGTCTATCCGTCTACAAACAANCAAACCTACGAACGAGACTTGGAACCAATTGAAGACTGAACTACAGGCCGATCTAGACGTCGATCAGAACCGAGACCAGAGATTCGTCTTGGCGCCGATTGGCGCCAGGACAAAGCCAAGTCCTTAGCGCCAATTAGCGCCAGGACCAAGCCATGTCCTTGGC
>OVAN01010238.1:0-15967 GCA_900406275.1 Anastatica hierochuntica | reverse complement strand
TCTTCACTATCACTCAGCTCTAGTTCAATCTCTGAAGCATTCTGTATTGCAACATCAGGCTCTGAAGCATTGTGAAGCATTCTGAAGCATTCTGTATTGCATCTTCGTCTTTACTATCACTCAGCTCGACATTGGGCTCGGACTTCCTGTGATTTCGGAGAGTTTGATTTCCATCCTCTCGAGAGTATTTTTAAAGATAATATGAGCCGAACAGCCAATGTCGACTAATATTCTCATGACATCGATAATTTGAATAGTTAATTTGATAACAAGGAGATCGTTGCGAGGGTTGGCCTGATCGGCCGTTGCTCTAATCTTGAAAGAGATGACGACATCGTCTGTTACTCTAGGCATATCGTTTCTTGATCGATCTGTGATTTGGCGTGAAAGAATCTGCTCACACTCCCTCTAGCGCCAAACTGTGGGAACCAAAATTCACACTGTCGATTTTCGTAATCGAAGGAAAGCCAGAAAACCTTAACTTTCCTTGAGGTCCCAGATTTATGCTAAACTAAATAACGACAGATCAAAGTACGAAATAACAGACGAAAAAATAAAAAGTAAAATAGATCGAAAATCGAAGTAGAGCAATGGAGATCTTATTCTGAATCTGCGTTGAGCGTTACAACAGGTGATAAGTCGTGGCCGCGAGAGTTGTCGGCGAGTATACTAATTCAAACAACGTAAGACTTGTAAACCTAGTTATGACGCAGCTCGCTAACCAAAAGAAAATAAACCTAATTGCTCTAAGTGTGGATTGTAAAGAAGTTTTTCTGTGTCGCTCGTATTTCTCCTTGGCATCTCTTATATATGCCTTCGTAGGTTAGCCCCGTTTCCTTTTTTGCCCTAGATTCGAGTATATCCTTCCACAGGAATATTCCTTTTTCGAGAATATTCTTTATCTTCTCGATTTTCCATTTCTGAACTTCACTCTATCGCGTTTTCCATTTATCTTTTGTGGAACTCGGGTAAATCGTTGATGTAGTTGGGCCCATTCTTGTCCGGAATCGTAAGTGGACTTTTATGGCGGTTTGGGCCTTCCTTGGTCATTTTGCGACTACGTGATTTTTACGATTTCTTTCGGAGAAATCGTTCTTCGTAAGATCATGCAGTGATGGTGCGCGAAATGATAAGACCAATCCTATAGCTAAGATAGTACTGGTGTTCAAGTTAACCGTTATCATTTTAAACAATCGAGACAAAGTTTTTACGAAAACAACAAGTCTATACGATTATTGTCGCGAAACTTTAACGGAAACTCCAATCGAGACGAAACAAGAGACAGTCAAACCGAGATTCGAAAGAGAAGACAATCTAGAGGATTTGGTCTAGTCAACCATGGGCGACTAGACATGTCTGTGTCTAGTCGCCTAATGGGCGACTAGACTTTCGTAAGACTTTGTATTCGAGAATCTTAGGCGTTGATTTTGATGTTATCATTTTTGACCCCAACAATTGTTCTCTTGAGCCTAGGGTTTATACATGGAGTTGATCGATATCTCCTACAAATCAGGAGATATTGTATATACCTAAATATATTTACATGATTATCTACTTATTTATCAGATAGGATAAACATCAAATTATAGTGGCTGGCTCCGAGCTTCTGGCCTCGCTTTGGCATCCGGCTTCCTGCTTTGTGAGGGTATTTGGCTTCCTGCTTTTGGGCATTCCCCTGTCGTAAGGCCTTACAATTGTACTCCATTCGAACCAGGGGAATTCCCAAGGCTCAAATTACTCCCAACAGTTTGCCCCTTGTTGCGCAGGTTCGATTCGCAGCTGGGGAATAACGTGTTTACCCTTATTGCTTTGGCAGAAAGCCATACGTTGCTTGGCCATTTGCTAATACGAACATGCGCTGCTTCGAGCTCCTAGGATATCTACTTCCTTCCAGCTGGAGTATCTTTGATTGCAGTTGTGATTTCTGCATGAAGTCCCAGCCGTTTCATGTCGTCTTGCTTCTGGCTCTAGATCTTTTGAATTTCAAACTCGCAAAGTGATGAGAATCTTGGAAACTGTTGCGAGAATCTCGGTCGTCTGTTTAGGATTTTTGAGGAAAATGGAAACATTGCTCCGTGATATGTGATTCCTCACCATTATATGCGTGTGATAGCTTCATTTCTTTCTCTTTCTTCTTCAACATTTCAATTTCCTTTCTTCATTCTTGCCCTTTTTTCTCTACTTTCTTCCCTTCTTGCAAAAAGCTTTCTTTTGGAATCCACATTCGAGCTCTATCCCCTTCAAAATCCCTGGTTAGAATCTTCTTCTCCTTCTCCTTTTCCTTCTTTTAGGCTAGGACCTAGAGGATTTCTTTAGGGTTTAGGGTCCGCTTAGGTTCTAGGTTTCTTGCCCCCTTTTCGAACCCTAGATATGAAAAACCCATACCTTCTCAGGTCGCAGTGTCCAGCTCTGCCGAAGAATTCTTGTCGGATGTCTCTTCGTATGTCGGTGCCCAGGTCCGAAAGATGCATCTGATCGAGACTAGTCCCTCTATGGAGGTTGAAGGATCTTCAGAGGACCTGGAGATCCAAGATATCATTGCATGACCCCTTTGCACCACTGCGGGTCCCAGTTCTCTGAAGATGGATCCTTTCTCCTCTGTAGACTTCGAGCTTCTTGAAGCTTTGAAATATCAGTACCCTCTCAAAAGGGGTATGAGAGTGCGTGTGGCCAAGGATGGTGAGAAGGCTTCTGAGAATCTTGGGGATGAGATTGTTATGTACGAATGTTACTTCGATCCTGGAGTCAGGGGTACGATACCGGCTTTGGTGGTGAAGGTCTCGGAGCACTTCGGTATTTTCCCTTCTCAACTGAACCCACCTTCCTGGAGGATTCTTACTGGCGTTTAGGTTCTCAACGACTTTCACGGGCTCGACCTAGGTATCGATGAGCTCCTCTATGCTTATTACTTCTCCCTTGTAACTCTTGGCGAAGGCATATACTATTTCCACCCTCGGGGTGGTGGTCCTCTGGTCAAGGAGCTGGAAAAGAGCGAGAGGAAGGGGGCCGCCTTTGCCAAGAACTGGGCACAAAGATTTGTTTTTATGAAAGTCGGGTTGACGCATAGCTTTTCTACCTTTTGGAAGCTCACTGGTTGGTCTAGGATGTTTCTCTTTTTTGTGGTGTTTAGAATAGGTACTAATCTTATGATCGTTTTGCTTTTGTAGAGGTATCGATGGATAAGTTAGAGGAAGGTAAGGAGGGCGCTGAGAAGGCTTGGGAGATTCTAATTGAAGAAAGAAGCATCCCGTTTCTGTTGAGTGAGGAGGCGTTAGGGCAAAGCAGCATCAGAGGTTTACTTTCTGCTTCCTTTTTGCTTCTGATTTTATCTCTTGCTGATTTCTTTTTGCTTTGCAGGAAATATGGCAGGATTCAGATCCAAGCCGCTGGAGGATTTCAAGAGAGCTCAGGTGGCGAGGAAGGCTAAGCTGGAGTCAGGGAGCAAGACTCTAGAGGTGGTTGAGATCTCGGAGTCTCCTTCTGCTGGCACCAATAGGAAAGGGACCCAGAGGGCACCTGCAAAGCGTTGTCCCCTTCGACAGTACTCTGGAGCACCTGCAAAGCCCTGTCTTCCCTTCAGTTCCCTTCAACCATCCCAGTTCTGATAACTTAGGGATCCTTGACCATGTCCAGAAAAAGATGATTAAGGTAATTAGTCTGCCTTTAACCTTTAATCGGTCTTCTGTTTTCAGCTAACCTTCCTTCTTTATGTTTTTCAGTTGGCTGCCTCGCTCTTCCATGCCAAGGATCAAATCGCCACAAAGGTGGTTTCTGCTGGATAGACCCAGGTTGAAGACTATCTGGCTAAGCTAAAGGCGGAGAAGGATAGGTCTGTTGTACTAGAGAAGGAGCTGAGCGAGATTAAGGGGCTGGCCCGTGGGTTGGAGACTCAGAACCAGAGGGCAGAAGAGAAGGTGTTCTCCTTGACGCAAGAGAAGGCACTCCTGGAGCAGGAGATTGTTGGTCTTAAGACGAAGGCGGCCACATTTTCGAAGGATATGACCATGGCCGTTAATGGTGCCAAGATCAATGGCTGCTGGGAGATGTCCAGAGATTACCTCAAGCAGGAGACGGAGACCTGGGACCTGGCGGAGGCGAAAGAACAAGGCCTTCCTGCTCCAACCTTTAAAGATGAACCAGAGATCCCTCCTGCCAATTCTGGTGCAACCCCGATGGATTTAGAGACCAACATGGTCAAGTCTCCTTCCCTTGATCCCCCAGCTACCTAGCCTCCTGTCGCAGAACCAACAACCAAGAACCAAGCTACCTTCCCCTTGAGGGGTTTTATCTTCTTTTTTTTGTTGATGATTATCTGCCCTTACTTGGGCCTAGTTCTGTCCCTTAAGGGCTTGTTTAAGACTTTTTATGGCCCTGGTGGCCTTGATTCTTTTGTATCCTTCTTGGCTTTAGCTTTGCTCTACCCTTTAGGGCTTTGAACTCATGTTTTGGCCCTTCATGCCTTTTATGAATAATTTGTGTTCCTTTAATCTTTTCTATTAAGCTATTAGTTAGGATATGAGGTAAACAGTCATTTTCTGGCTTTTGCAAGCCTTCTACCTTTTTGACGTCTTAGTCGTTTGGCCTCTTGGTTTTGATGTGCCTTAGGAGAACTTGTTATCCTCCTTTTGTTGAGCTACTATTTCTTGTCTGCGGGCAATACTTGGGTTTTTGAGTGTATTTTGCCCCCATATAGGCGACTATTAGCTTTTGGTGTTAGGCTATATGGAGGTAACTTTCAGATTTTGGAACTCTGTTACCCGGAGGTAACCGCTTATTTTTGGCATTCTGCTACCCGAAGGTAGCCACTTGCTTTTTGGCATTCTGCTACTCGGAGATAGCCACTTGTTTTTTGGCATTCTGCCACCCAAAGGTAGCCACTTGCTTTTTGGCATTCTGCTACTCAGAGATAGCCACTTGCTTTTGTTGCATTATGCTTCCTGCAGTGAAGCCACTATCAGTCTTATTGATTTTGCTGCTATGGATCTTCCCCGCAAAGAGACCCAACTGCCAGTCTTTTCTTTTGCTCCCCACGTCTGGGTAAGCAGGTACAGGTGATGCTTCTATGCTCAGGCCATATAGCTTTTCGCCTTTGTTATGACCTAGTAAGCAAGGTTAAGCAATTTTTCTTCCTACTCAGCACTCTTCTTTCTTATGAGCCAATCTCTAGTAAGCAGGAATAAGCTTTTCTCTTGTGTTTTGGAAGGGTACGTTGTTTGTATTACTTTTATATTGAGGAATATTTATTCAACTTATTTGCCCCTTGCTTTTGGCTGACTTTCTTTGTAAGGACAACTATTTTATTAAGTTATATCCGTCCCTAGACGCAACATGATTACAAAAAGAAAAATGTAAAAGAAATCAAAACACCAAAGTCAAAAGAACGTATTTGGTATGCGGTTGTCTGGGTCGGGAGCATTCTTTAGCAGAAGTACGATTTTAGGTGTACCGCGTTCCAGCTATTTGTCTAAACTTTTCTGTACCTATCTTGTAACTTGTATGCTCCTGACCATTTGACTTCCACGATCTGGTATTGTCCTTCCCAGCTAGGCGCGAGATTGCATGCGACCTTGTTTTGGGTATTATCGAAGACTCGGCGCAAAAATCATTCGCCTTGCTAAAACGTCCTGGTTCGCACCTTCTTGTTGTAGTTTCTTGCTACTTCCTACAGGTATTTCCAGTTTCTTACTCTCACGGCTTCCCTTTTTCGTCAAGGAGATCTAGGGACAAAGCCATCAGCTCTTCGTTTACCCTTGGGGTTAAGAGCTCCATCCTGGTCGTAGGTATGCTGACCTCAGCTGGGAACACTGCCTCCGATCCATAGACCAAGGCGAAGGGTGTTTCCCTTGTTGTGGTCTTGATACTGGTTCGACCTGCACATTGGACTGCGGATGTCTTGGGGTGGCGAAGCTTAACTTTATGCCCCAATCTTCGAAAAACTTCTTGAAGTTTTTGCTCGTGAATCGTGGGCTGTTATCTGTTACTATTCCTTGGGGCACTCTGAATCATTGATGTGCATAAGTTTTTATGCATTTTAGAACTCATTTCTTTTATGTTTTAGATGTATTTAGGTTGCAAATATTGCATCTAAGTCTTAGAATGCAATAGTTTAAGTCTAGAGTCTAGTTTAGGAACATATTGCATTTGTATATCATTTTCTTTGCATTTGTAGGTGTAACTTTGGAGATCAATTTGAGAGCTTGAGATATGGATTGCAAAGGCTAAAATGACCAAGAATCAAAAGGATTTAAAGGTTAGAAGCAATGGGAGAAAGTGGGGATCAACAAGGCATCCAAGAGGAGCAAGAAGCCACAAGAATCACTAAAGGGAACCTCCCATCGACCTCCAGGTCGGTGCCTTGTCACCCAAGGTCGATGGCTGGTCACCTTTCCAGCAAAAAACAATCTTGCTGCTAAAGGGAAGCTCCCATCGACCTCAGGCAAGCTCCCATCGACTTTGGAGGTCGATGGATAGTTGCATTTAGCCGAAAATCAGCCTCCTTCCACCTATAAATATCCGTTTAACCTATTTTTATATATCCAACTTTTATCCAACACTTTTATAAGTTTTCTCCTTCATCAAGATTGTATTTCTATGCTTTCTCTCTTGATCTTTAGATCAAGAGTCTATCTTTTAAGTTTGGATCTTGGATCAAACATCTATCTTTATCTATGAAATCTATCTCTTTCTCTTCATCTCTTTTCTTTTTCTTCTTTATGTTGTGTGAGTAGTCTTTTTGATGGAACCAAGGATGTCTAGATCTACTTAGATTAGGTTGTGATATGGCGTTAAGGATAGCTAATCTTAAGTTTCCTAAGGATTTGGACTGCTTAATGATAGGTTTTAGAGTAGCTAACTAAGATCTTGTTTTGTATGCATTTCTCGCCCGAGAGGTGTTCAATCTAGCCAATGAGAGTTGTTTGCTAGATTGATTAGTGAGTATATGGGTTTGCTCTTAATGATTCCTAATTAATTTATCATTTGCAACAAACGAGAGTTGAGTGAATGCGATTGATAAGGAAATGGCCTCTTGCCATGAGAGTGGATTAGCCTAGTATTGCCTTTGGTCAAGGATTTGTGCTCAATAGCTTGATCTAACACCATTATCATCATCTTTCTAAGTGGATCAATTATAACATCCCTTGGTCCATCATCTTAGTTTATAGATTATTTCAAGTTAGCATCTTTTAAGTTATGTTTGCTTCCTTTATTAAAGTTTATTGTCTTATTTAAGTTGTTTACTCTCTTACCTTGATTTCATTTCTAGATTATTAAGAAAACCAAAATGAAACCCAACCTTTCTTATTTGCTTAGATTAAACTTGAGTGTGTATTCCCAATGTTAAGGTCTTTCTAGCTAAGGTTTGCTCCTTGTGGTTCGACCCCGAAGTACTACAATGACATATTTTTGCACTTGCGGATTGTGTGATTGTTAGGAAACGGGCTTTTATAAATATTAAAGCTTCGTTATCTTTTTTTCCTTTAAACAACCCCGCAACAAGTTTTTGTCGCCGTTGCCGGGGAAGCACGATTGCTAGATTAAGATTTTCTTTGGGATTTCATTTAAGTTTGAAACTAAGCTTTATTTTAAAACTTATTTAACTATTTTCTTTTTCTCTTTGTTTGTGCTTTGTTGCAAGGATGATGAATTACCAACTTCAAGAAGGAGTTGGAGGAATGGGAGCATATGAGGAGACCATTGGTGACTTTGATACACCAATCACGAGCAACACAAGGATGGGAATAAGACCCCCACCCGGAGATAGTCCCCATCACGAGATTAACTCTAGCCTCATCAACATGATCCACAATGCAAGATATTTTGCTTTGCATGTGGAGAACCCCATCGAACACCTTGACAATTTTGAGAGGCTATGTGACACAACCAAGATCCAAGGAATCCCGGGAGAATACGTAAAGCTATTCTTATTCTCTTTCTCACTAGGAGATAAAGCTTCACAATGGGAGAAGATCGTGGTTAGCTCTTTCATAACCACGTGAGAACAATGCAAAAGGAGGTTCCTTGGTCAATTTTACTCACAAAAGAGGACTAAAAATTTCCAGAATAGCATAGTTAGTTTCGAGCAAGGGATTGAAGAGACATTAGCTGAAACTTGGCAAAGGCTCAACGGTTATGTGAGGAATTGTCCTCACCATGGATTTACTCAAGGAAGTCTTCAAATGCTATTCCATAGGGGAGTCCATCAACACTTCCGGTTTGCTATGAACACGGCGAGCAATGGAAATTTTGCAAGCTTGATCGCGGCTCAAGGAAAGAATTTGGTTGAGAACTTAGCTAAGAGCTATGCCGGAGAAGAGAGCTTTGGTTTCACACCAAAGATTGAGGGTAAATGCCTTGAGGAATTGAATGCAAAGATTGATGAAATAGCAAAATCGGTCCTCAAACCAAAGAAGAAGAAGTCAAGGATCGATGAGAGCTTTTTTAATCAACAAGAGGAAATCAGTTTTGTTCAAGAAAGCTACTACCAGAGCTATTCACAAGAATCATCGCCTAGAACAAGTTTAGGAGAACGGAATCCTACTACACCAACACCACCCACTACTCCAAAGACGCCTACCAACTCTACGATATAAGACATGCATTCCTTGATAAAAAGAACTTGTGAATGGAAACGCGGAGATGAGGAGAGACTTGAACGATAAATTTGATGCATTAGACCGAAAGATTGATGGGAATTACATGGAGTTATCTAGAAATATGGTGATCATGTTAACTATGTGAGGGGTATAGATCATCAAATAGCAGAGCTAGCCTCTAAACATGAGTTTCAAACGGGTAGTATACCTAGTAAGTGTGAGATTAACCCGAGAGAGCTTTGTCATACCGTTACTTTGAGAAGCAGAAGGCAATTACCTCCAAGGACTCAAGAGGTCGAACCTAAGAAGAATGAAACCGAGTTGGAAGAGATTGAAAATGAACAAATGTCGCTTGATGAAGAAGAGCAAGATGAGAATGAAGAAGAAACCGATAAGGAAGAGGCACCTAAAGAGGCGCCTAAGGTTCAAGAGGAGGAACCAAAGGAAAAACCTCCTCCACGCCAAAAGAAGAAAAGGGATTACATACCAATCGACACTAATGTTCCTATTGATGAGTTGAATCCACCCTTTCCGGGAAAATTTTAGAAGCTAATTATGGCGGCTAGGTACCAAAAGATAAAAGATCATATGGGAGGACTAGTGGTAACCATACCATTCATGGAGTGGTGCCAAGATAACCCCATAATGAATAATGTTCTAAAGGATATCATCACAAGAAAGAAGAGAATCGATTCATGAATGTAGAGCTATCATTTAAAACAAACTTCCAACCAAGAGAAGAGACCCCGGAAGTTTCACCTTGCCTTGTACTTTGAAGCACATGACCTTTGGGAAATGTTTGGTTGATTTAGAGGCAAGTGTGAGCTTAATGCCCTTGACAGTCTCTAAGAGGCTTGGCTACACGAATTTTAGGCTAACAAGGATTCAATTGATATTGGTGGATAGGTCTATTCGATATCCACATGGTATTCTTGAAGATTTGTCATTGATGATTGGCAATTACGAAGTTCCAACGAACTTTATGGTCTTGGAAATGGATGAAGAACCATTGAACCCTATCATTCTTGGAAGACCTTTTCTTTCAACCGCGGGAGCCGTAATAGATGTAAGGGGAGGAAAGATAGATCTCCATCTTGGAGATTTGATATTGAATTTCAACATCTTGGATGTTATGAAGAAGCCAACGATCGATGGAGCCGTTTTCTCCATTGAATGCCTTGATGATGATTCCTCCAAAGAGCTAGAAGAGCTATACAAGGAAGATGGCTTGGAAGTAGCCTTAATCTACGAATATGGATCGAATGCAATCCTCTCAAATGAAGCCATGCAATACAAAAAAATTACTAAATTCTCAACCTATGGAACCAAGAGAAGTAGTAGCATTGGAGGTAAGAAAGGATGAACCAGGCCCAAACGAAGAGAAAGGCGAGGACAAAGAAAACTCGAATTGGAGTGAGCTAAAGGCACCTAAAGTGGATTTGAAACCACTTCCAAAAGGGTTAAGGTACGCATTTCTTGGTCCTAATTCTACATACCCTGTGATCATAAATGATAATCTAAATGAAAGTGAAACCGAATTGCTATTGAATGAATTGAGAAAGTATAGAAAAGCGATAGGTTACTTACTAGATGATATCAAGGGTATCCCCCAATCTTTATGCATGCATATGATTCACCTAGAAGATTAGTCTAAAACCTCAATTGAACCACAAAGAAGGCTTAACCCTAACCTAAAAGATGTTATCCACAAGGAAATCTTGAAACTCCTTGAGGCAAACATAATATATCCGATCTCGGATAGCATATGGGTCTCTCCCGTGCATGTTGTGCCTAAGAAAGGAGAGGTTACGGTAGTTAAGAACGAAAAAGATGAGGTAATCCCTACTAGAACTATAACGAGACATAGGATATGTGTTGACTATAGAAAGTTAAATGCTTCAACTAGGAAAGACCACTTCACTTTGCCTTTCATCGACCAAATGCTAGAAATATTAGCAAATCGATCCTATTATTGATTTTTAGATGGTTATTTGGGTTTCTTCCAAATACCCATTAACCGTAGAGACCAAGAGAAAACAAGATTTACTTGCCCTTATGGTACATATGCTTATAGGAGAATGCCCTTCGGTTTATGCAATGCTCCTGCTACTTTTCAAAGATGCATGATGTCCATATTTGATAACTTGATTGGAGAGTGTATGGAGGTCTTCATGGATGATTTTTTCGTCTATGGAGACTCCTTTGGTGGATGTCTTTCTAATCTTTGCAGGGTAATGAAGAGATGCGAGTAAACCAATCTTGTTTTAAATTAGGAGAAATGCCATTTCATGGTCTAAGAAGGGATAGTACTCGGGCATAAAATTTCCAAGAAGGGGATTTAGGTTGATAAAGCGAAAATTGAGGTGATGATGCATTTAGAACCACCAAGTACGGTAAAAGGAATTCGGAGCTTCCTAGGCCATGTGGGTTTTTATAGGAGGTTTATCAAAGATTTCTCACAAATCGCGAGACCAATGACAAGGCTTCTATGCAAAGACCAGCCCTTTGACTTCGACGAGGAGTCTATGAAGGATTTTGGGAAGATAAAGGAAGCTTTGATTTTGGCTCCAATTCTGGAAACTCTGGATTGGAAATTACCTTCCAAGATTATGTGTCATGCGAGTGACTTCACGGTAGGAGCGGTCTTGGGGCAAAGGAAGGATAAGAAAATTCATGTGATTTACTATGTGAGAAAGACATTAGATGAGGATCAAACCAAATATGCCACAACGGAGAAGGAGCTCCTAGCCATAGTGTTTGCGTTTGAGAAGTTCTGCTCGTATATAGTAGGATCAAATGTGATAGTATACAGGGATCACGCCGCTTTGAGATACCTATTGGAAAAGAAGGATGCTAAGCCAAAGTTGTCGAGATGAATTCTCCTCCTACAAGAATTCGATCTTGAAATCAAAGACAAAAAGGGGATTGAGAATGGAGTGGCGATCACTTGTCAAGGACGAAAATTGATGTTGGAATACCAATTAATGATTCACTCCCGGAAGAGAAAATAAATTCGGTGGAAACATTCTTCCTGATTGAGGGAAATCTCAAACAATGGGAAGAAGAGAATGCTAGTGCGGTGACCACTACAACTCCTTGGTATACCGATTTTGTCAATTACGTAGTGAGTAAAAAAAGAGCCAGCGGATATGGGAACTTATGGAAAAAAGAAGTTCTACTGAGATCTTAAGTCCTATTATTGGGATGATCCATTCCTCTACAAGCAATGCAAGGATCAATTATATAGAAGATGTGTTTCAGAGGAAGAAGCTAAAGAAATCATAACCAAATGTCATAGTGCTAGCTATGATGGACACTTTGCCACTTTCAAGACGGTTCAAAAGGCATTACAAGCGGGTTTTTGGTGGTCCACAATGTCCAAGGATACACATGAGGTTGTCTCCAACTGTGATGCTTGACTAAGAAGAGGAAGTATAACAAAGAGGAATGAGATGCCATTGAATCCTATTCTTAAAGTGGCCATTTTTGATATTTGGGGAATAGACTTCATGGGACCTTTACCTAAATCGAATGGGAATATCTACATATTAGTGGCGGTTGACTAAGTCTCAAAATGGGTAGAAGCGATAGCAAGCCCGACGAATGATGCAAAATTAGTTATCAAACTTTTCAAAACGATCATTTTTCCTAGGTATGACACTCCAAGGATTATGATAAGTGATGGTGGAAGTCATTTCATCAACAAGGTTTTTGATAAACTCTTGAGAGCTAATGGAGTAAAACATAAAGTGGCTACACCATACCACCCTCAGACTTTCGGGCAAGTAGAGGTATCCAATCGCCAAATCAAGGAGATACTAGAGAAGACAATTGGGGTAAATAGGAAATATTGGTCTACCAAGCTTG
Source organism: Anastatica hierochuntica (assembly GCA_900406275.1). Classification (NCBI taxonomy): domain Eukaryota; kingdom Viridiplantae; phylum Streptophyta; class Magnoliopsida; order Brassicales; family Brassicaceae; genus Anastatica; species Anastatica hierochuntica. The sequence goes on along the minus strand of OVAN01010238.1, from coordinate 3,506 downwards.
ATGATGCGCTTTGGACATATAGAATGACATTAAAGACACCTATTGGAACTACTCCATCAATCTCATTATAGGAAATCTTGCCACTTACCTATTAAGTTGGAACACAAAGCACTTTGGACAACAAGAAAGCTAAATTTCGACTACAAGAAAGTAGCGGACAAAAGATTAGTGCAATTGGAAGAACTTGAAAAACTTGAGGCAAAATGCTTATGAGAGCTCGAAAATCTACAAGGAAAAGACAAAATCTTTTTACGATAGGAAGATCCTCAAGAGAGAGTTCAAGAAAGGAGATAAAAATCTATTATTCAACTCTAGTTACAAGCTCTTCCGGGGAAATTGAAGTCAAAATGGTCGGGACCTTTTGAGATTGAAGAAGTAATGCCATATGGTTCGATAACTCTAAGGAATTGTTCCGGAGAAGAATTCACGGTGAATGGACAAAGATGCAAGCCATACTTAGCGGATACAATATTCGAGGGAGCGAGTTATCTCGTCCTTCCTGATGCACGATCACCATGAACCGCTTCAAAGTCAAGCTAGTGACTATAAAAGAGCGCCCTTGGGAGGCATTTCCAAGAAGAAAAACCCACTTTGTCAAATAAATAAACACTTTAAATTTCAATTATATATATATATGCTTTAGTATCTAATAAATGTTTTGTGATTTTGGTTTATAGGGGTATGACAACAAACGGAGCATCTATCAAACGGATTCCCAAAAAGAATCTAGCACCATCCTCAATTTTTAAAATTGTTGGGCAAGATGTTGAGAAATCAAGAGAAAGGGGAGTAATTTGCAAATATTTATTTAAAACACATGTTTAAGTGGCTTATCTCTTTCATTGCCATCACTCTCTCTTTCTTTTACACTTAGAAAAAAAAATACTCTCTAACAAGGAGGTCGAACTCTCCCTTGCAATTTTCGAAAATTTTGACCTTGATTTCTAAGTCATTCTCTTGAATCTTTCATTGCATTCCTCTCTTAAGAAGGCAAGGTATGTCTTTGATCTTTGAATTTTAAAGAAATGTTGAAACTTTCTTAGATTCTTGGGTTCTTTGATTTTGAAGTTCTAAGCTTGAAATAAGTTGTGCTCATGGTTAGAATAGCTTAGAGAATGCTTGGGAATGAGGATTCATGGCTAAGTTTGCATGATTTGGTGCTCATTTGGAAGTTTTGAAAATTTGTGTTCTTGAGGTGTTCTTGAAAATGAATAGTAACTTTTTTCACAATTTCATGCATTTGAATGATTTGATGATCTCAAATGATAGCATAAGGATAGATACGAAGTTCACAACAAGAATGTTGCAATTCCGTTGAGTAAAAACAAAGTTATGACCATTTTAATCCATGGTTATGGATTGGCTACGGTTTTGAATTGCAAAATTTGAAAGTTTGTGATTCTTTGAATTTTGAGCATCTTAATGTGTCTCTTGCATTAATCTTATGTTTCTTGATGCCTTGACAATGTTTTTTGACATTTGAACCTTCTTGAATTCAAGAATTTTAAGCCATAAAAATTTAAGGAACTTACATGTCATTCCTTTTAAGTGTAGGAATCAATTGGTTGAACAACAAGAATGGCACCAATCACAAGAGGTAGAAAAGGAGCTCAAGCACCAAAAGGGAAATCTAACAAAGCTTCTACTTCTAAAGGAGCTTCCACTACTAAGGGAGCAACAAGTTCGAGAAGAGAAAAATGCCACCAAAAACAACTCCTAAAGAGCGACCACGTGTAATGCGCCCGATGTCAAACACACCTCTACCTCGCCCTTTATGAATCACGGATGCCCATTGGAGTTAGGAAGAGAGGGAGAAGAGGAGATTCTTCGAGGAAATAAACTTTTTGCCTACAAAATTCATGGAAAAAAGGATATTGCAAGGCAAGGGGCTTTATGAAGAAGTATGTTATCTCCTTGAAGGAATGAATCTCTAGTGTTTGATTGATATGAGTGAGCCCCTCTATAAAGAAGATGTGAAGGATTTTCTTGCCATGATGAGGATTATCTACAATGCACCATCATGGCCAAAGGCATGATTTGGGTGCCTAAACTTCAAGTTAAAGGACAAGGAATACTCAATGAGTCTTTTTGAAGTTTGTGAGGCATGTGATCTACCACAAGGACAAGAAACTAAGTTCCCTCCTTGGGATGGAATCAATACCTTTTGGGACCTCATCGTCGTTGGGCCATTCACAAACGCGAACCCAAAGTCTTCAAGGATAAGAAACCCGATCATAAGATATGTTCATAGGCTCTTGGCCAACACTCTTTTTGAAAGGTTCGAGATTGGCAAGGTACACCGAACTGAGGCGCTTCTTCTATTTTGTGGGCTAAAAACGATTTGGAACAATGGAAAAAATAGCGGAAGATGATTACTTCGGTGCTAATATCAATATAGCGGTGCTTTTCCTTCGTCATATGGCGAGCTTTCAAGGGAAATGGGTTAGGACAACAACCAATGCACCAATCCTCTTTGGGAGTTTCCTAACACCGTTATTCAAGAGGGCTCAAGTACCATTGGGAGAACCAATCAAGGTGAAAGATCGCATAGGTCTTCGAGATCTCATCTATTGGCGTTTCATCCGAGTAAACAAGACAATCGAGGAGATGGAGTACCTCTTCAACGAATTCAACACCGGAAAGAGGGTACACATGACTCTCCCTTGCGATAAGCTCACAAGCATAAGCTCATTGAATAATGTCATCTTCGTGCATCCGGGAAAAGAGGAGGAAACAAAAGCCTCAAGCGAAGTAAGGATGATAAGAGCCCATGGGGAGTCAAGCACGGTCGATTCCATCGCCACCACAAGCGCCACAACCAATCTGATCCCATTCGTTACACAAAAAAAGGAGAGAAAATGAACTCCTCAAAGCCTTACAAGAAGAAAGGATAACATTTGAGGAGAAGGTGAACCGCGACATGGAAGACCTAAGGAGGCAACTTATCGGGTCACAAAGCCAAACAAGACAAGAGGAGTTGGAGAGTGGACACACGGAAGGGAGCATTGCTCAAGCAAACACTCCAATAGCCGCGAAAGCCCTAGTCTCTTTGGGGAAGATGAGAGAGCACATAAGGAACAACCCCAACATGAAGACCTACAAGAGAACTAGGAAGAGGAGGGAATCCACCAAACCAAGCTCACCTTAAAAGGAAGAGGTACCACCTACAACCATTGTAAATACCATTTCATGCTTTCGTTTTCTTTATTTTTTTTAAAGGTGAGTCTCACGGTTTAGAATTCACCAAGACGGTGAAATTTAAGTCCGGGGGAGGAGCCTTGGAACTAATGTTTATTTTCATTTTGATGTTTTTTTTTCTCATGCATATTGAGTCATGCATTGTTAATAGCTATAATTTATAAAAAAAACCAAAAAAAATCGAAATTTTTTTTTTTCAAAAATTCAAAAAGATTTTCAACTTAATTTCTAAAATTTCCATGTAGTTTGCATTCATTTGTGAATACTTAGGTGGTTAGAGCATATAGGATTTCATTTTGCATAGAGAA
>OVAN01010237.1:0-15969 GCA_900406275.1 Anastatica hierochuntica | reverse complement strand
TTCATCTTAGACTTCTTGGAATGAAACTTTCGCATGTTTCCGTATATGTGCTTTGCACACATCCTGTGCTCAACCTTTGATAGTATTTGGTGTACAACAATTAGAAGTCCCTGAATAAAAACAACATAAAAAAGAACTAAGATACAAAAGAACAAAGACAAATCATGTTCCTTACCTTATGTCTGTCTGAAATCAGTGTGTAACCTTCACCATCTCCAAGGTTGAGATTGATATTCAACTTCTCTATGAACCATAACCAGCTCTTTGTGTGTTTGCATACTATTATGTGTTTGCATAATACAACTTTGTCTTTCTATTGTAGAACTTGTAAAAGTCTTGGCCTTCTTTGGTTTCCTGGGTTTGTAAGACACACCACCATTCTTACACTATGATGAATTAATGCTCTATCAAACCACATCTGTAACATTGCATTCTCCTGCCATGGTTAGTGACCTTCTTACCTTTCGTGGGTGACACATTAAGTCCTTTCATTCTCTTTTTTGGCTTCTTGTTCTTGCCCTTAGAAACTTCCCTTGGTGGTGTTGTTTAGGAGTGGACATTCGGGTATTCGGTTCGGTTCGGTTCTCGTCGGGTTCAGGAAGGTTCCGGTTCTTGAAATTAGAACCGCAAAAGAACCGAAATTTTTTCGGTTCCAAATCGGGTTCGCGTATTTTCTGGTCTTGCGGGTATTTTTGGTATTTTTGGATATTTTGAGATATTTTTAATTTTTTTGAGGGGTATTTTTCATGTATTTCGGGTATTTATGAGTTTTTCGGGTATGTTCGGGTCCTTTCGAGTATCTTCGGGTATTATTTTTTGGGTATTTTTGTGTATTTCGGGTATATTTGGTTATTCGGTCTAAAAAATCTCAAAATATCTTAAGATACTTAACTATATTTCGGGTATTTTCGGGTACCCGAAATACTTTGGTTCGGTTCGGTTTGGTTCCGGTTCTTTCGGTTCTCAAAAATTGATACCCGTTCGGGTATTTTTAAATTTCGGTTTTGGTTCGATTTGGGTTTTTCGGGTTCGGTTTGGGTCGGGTACCCGAATTTCGGGTAAAATGCCCAGCCCTAGTGCTCTTAGTGTTGGCTCTCCTGATCTTTTTTAGAACTTGGTACCGTTTAGAGGCTTGATGTTATCACAATATTGATGCTCCCATTTCTCTGTCAAGTACCAATCGGATATGTAGTCTTATGAGCTGAGCATCTTCACCATCAGAACACGTAAACTATGCATGCATAGTATCCCTGTCAAATCCCACCTACGACAACTGCAATTTCTCAGCCTAATGTTCACTTTATGAGACACTCATTTCTCAATGACTTCATACATACAATCAAAGCTCGGAATGGCAGTACAATGCTTTCTCTCTTCTTCCTCTACAACAAGCACTTTAGAAACCTTTTACTATGCTTCTTCTTCACTTCTCTATCTTCAATCTCCTCATCTCAATCCTTACCATTCTGCCTCCTCATAGTCTCTAACATCTCAACAATTGGCAATGCACGTGTCCTCTCTATTGCACTATTGCATGAATCTAAAAAATTATTCAACTCATCTTCACAACAACATGTCGTCTTGAAGAATGCACGACAGCAGCTCTTTGTATTCCTCATCATGAATGCTTCATACATAGCTCTGTCATACTCCTTGAGCTTCTCCATGTTAGCCTCATAATCTGCTATGTTGTGATTCTTCACAATATCCGAAAACAATCTCTTCATCTTAGACTTCTTGGAATGAAACTTTCGCATGTTTCCGTATATGTGCCTTGCACACATCCTGTGCTCAACCTTTGATAGTATTTGGTCTACAACAATTAGAAGTCCCTGAATAAAAACAACATAAAAAAGAACTAAAATACAAAAGAACAAAGACAAATCATGTTGCTTACCTTCTGTCTGTCTGAAATCAGTGTGTAACCTTCACCATCTCCAAGGTTGAGATTGATATTCAACTTCTCTATGAACCATAACCAGCTCTTTGTGTCCTCCCTTTGTACTACAGTCCAAGTAATGGGATAACTTTGGTTCTTGGCATCTCTGCCAACATCATTAAGAAGTTGTACTTTACTGCTTGACTTCATGAAACATCCATCTATTCTAAAGATGGACCGACAGTGTTGGCACCAAGTGTCCCTTAGTACAACGAAGACGACATAGAATCTATCAAATACCTCAATCACTCCATCTCACAGTTGTTCTAAGGTCCACTGTTGAGTCAGGATTTGAACTGCCAAAGTATCAATGAATAATGTCAGAGCTAATAACTAGAAAACATAACAGAAATACCATAAATATCAAAAACTTACTCTAGTATTTCTAGTTTGTAGTCTTTAATCCATGCAAACTGCTCATCATATTCATCTTGAATTATGTCTAGTGTCTTCTTTTTGCTTTTTTACATTGATCATTTGATGGCAACAAGTTGTAACGTTCTTCAAATTGTGCTTGTATAGCTTTTGGCTTCATGTTTGGCTCATTCTGAAGGTCATTCATAATCAGCTTAACTATTACAATCTCTGATAAAATCTTGCACTGACCATCTTTGTTGCAGGTATGCTCTTCTGGGAATGTTTTTACAATCCACTGATTCATTGATCTCTCCTAAGAGCAGTAGATTCTCCATGGACATTGAGTCTCACTAGCAGCTCCACATCGTGCCTCACATTTTATGGCTATCCACCTTGTATACTTTACATTCCAACCACCCTTCAAAGCCTATTCCAAGACTGCTTCTCTGAACTCTTCCACACTCTCAAATACTTGTCTAATTGCTAACTCCCCACTGCCTCTTCTCCATCTATCATATCGTATAGGCTACTCTTCTTTCTTACCAATAGATGCATGAGGAGAATTAAAATTGGTTGGACTGTCTTCATCATCTACAATGTCTCACACATCTCATCAGACTCACAATTTGAACTATCATCTTCATCGCTATTAGCAATATCTTCTTCATTACTATCAACAATATCCTCATTTTCACCATCATCAGCAGAAACATCATTCTTCTCTACAAAAACATCAACACATCTTGTACACATTGCAGCTTTACGCATTCTCACGAAGTTTTCAGTCTCATCACACAAAATTTTCAATTTCTTCATATCTTTAAACGAAAATTTATACCAAATCCTATGATTGTTCAGAGAGAGACAACTCCCTCTTTAATCAACCAAAGAAAGCATCTGGAAGCGATTATACTGTGCCGAAACACCCTCCATCGGAATACACTTCCCCACTTGCGGTTGTTTTAAACATTCCATTATATGAAATGTTGAAGAAAATGATGCTTTCACCCCTGAAAAATAAGAAAAAATACATTTTTTTTCGTTGAGACATTATATCGAACACCTTATGTGCATCAATTTCAGTTACTCTCTACCCAAAAAAATTTAGCAAAGTGTTCTATATGTCATAAATCACGTAAAACAAAATATTGCAAAGCTTTACACACATTAAATGCACAAATATACACAAAATTTAAAAACCTCCAAATTTAACCTGAAACGCTAATTCACAAATAACCTCATTCTTCAAGGAATTGATGACTTGATATGCTGCTTTTTGATGTCGCAATGTCATTCAAACTATCTCTTTCGTTTCAAACATCGATCTCCACTGGATATGCTCAATGAGATTCAACGTAATCTCATCTTCTCTTTCCCTCTCTTTGTTTCGAAAATTAAAAGAAACTAACTCAAATCTATTTTTTTCTAAGTCATAAGTAACTCCAAAACAATGTCGTTCCAACTACAGACCAAACGACGTCGTTCTAACAATGCACCAAAATGATGTCGTTTAATCTCACTCGCTAATGATCATGCAAGCGACATGCCACCTCAGCAATCAACTGGTAATCCTCTCGGTAAAAGTGACATGCTGTCAGTTTGAGGTATGTCGAAACTGATTTAGTTTAGTTTAGGCATATAATTCAAATATGTTACTTGTATGGGTATTTTATGGCACAGTTAATAAATTTAGATTGTGTTTAGTCGATATAGGGTAAGTTCAATCATGAACCAACCATTTTTCCAAGGTTGAGAGGTAAAAATGTGTTACTTCAACTTGGTCCAAGCCAAATGATATTTAAGGAGATGACTCGAGTTAATTCTAGTATAGAGATGTGTTTAGCCCAAACATTTTTTTTTTGAAAACGTAAAATCCAAAATATATGACCAAACATAAAACAATTTACATTAAAAAAATATGTGACAAAAATATGGGTGAATTTGGTAGAATAACCATAGGAAATGCATTAATTAATTTTTTAAAATTATAAAAAATAATAATATAATAATGAGAATTTTTACAAAAAACCGTCATTTGTGAATATAAAAAAATTTAAATTGTAGGGTGAAAGAGTTATCAAGAGTAGAAAGGTACCGGTGACTAAAAGTGAATATATGGTTTTTATAGCGTAAGTTAGAAGAGTTAGGCAAAGAGATACCAGATAATGATTGACAAATCATGATAATATGTCCAATAATGGAAGGATATGCATGAGAAACACCAATTGCTAGAACTTGAGTATAAGTTACTTGACTTGACAATTTCTGAATCAATGTCTTGATTTGATCTTGATAATACTTGGTGACATCCAAACTCATTGCATTCTCATAGGAACCTTGTGTTGGCACTTCAGAAATCACAGTGAAAATATTTGCAACAGTCTTGTTTTGTGATTAACCATGTGCAGAAGCTTGAAAAGATGGTTCTGAGTTATAAGATTTGGAACCTCTTGGAGCAAAGTTATTTTTTTTGTAATAACCAGTTGAATTTTGAGTCTTATATTCAAGAGATACCAATGTATCTTAAAGCATTTCTAAACCATATGTGCTAACTGACTGTAATAAGTACATAGAGGCCTATTGGAATTGTTCCTAGGTTTATATGTATTGTACGATGTTGCATATTATTCTCGATCTTGATAATAAAACTCATTTCCACCTTGACTTCACTAGTCCAAAAAGCTACATTAATAACTTTAATGACATGCTTGATCATTGCATTTCATCTTGATAAATCATATTGAGACTTTTTCTATTGTTGGAATTGGCTGGGACATCATAATATGACCCCTTGTTTGCTTATAAGCATCATTCAATCTCATAAGAAACTTTGTCACACGACTTCTCGGTTATAAAGTTTCCAATAGTTGAGCTGCATTAGACTCACAATATATAAACTGGCGGATCTATGTAAATTTTGTATTCTTCCCACATAGTAACTAACTTTGTGGAGTATGCATTTACATCTAGTGAGTCTTGTTCAAAAATACTTAACCTTTGTTCTATCTCATACACACGAGGTGCATCATCTTGTTTGAAACAAGCCATCAAATTATCCTATATACAGAGAGCTGTAGAAATAGTAAACTATGTCCAATCTTTTTCGAAACTAAATTCATCAACCATGTTGCTACCATGTTATTACATCTTGGCCAAAATCAGCATCTCTATGATTATCATGCAATTTCTTAGTAGTTCCATCTACAAAGCCTAGTTTGTTTTGAACATTAAGAGCTATAAATACTGACATTCTCCAAAAGTAAAAAAATCAGCACTACATGTGAGGCGTTCTGCAACGAGTTTCAATCCCGCGTGATCGATGTTATGCAGAAAATATGGATTGTCATATTGATCGAGAGTTTGATATCTAGAATCTTCGCCAAAAACACCTTTGTTGATTTTGTAGAATATGTGAAAATGATGGTGTCAGAGGACAATTCTAGTTCATAGGAAGTTGGGTAGTATATGAATTTTACGATACATGAACAATAAAAAATTTCGATTGAACAACTGAAATATGTGAAAAATAAATTTAAGTAGCAAATTAGTAACTACCATTTTATTTTATTAAGTAATGAAGAAACTTCAAATTTAAAAAAAAAAAAAACCAGAGAGAACGAGACAAAATAAAAGAGGCAAAACTCGTTGGTGGCTTCCTTTCTGGTGTTTGACGGTTCGTCATCGACACTGTGAGAGGCTTGATAGGTATGTCTTTTTGGTTTTGTTATCAAATATCACTCCATTAGTGGCTCCCTTTGTAGCTTTATTCGTTGTTGGTTCAAGGTGAGGGAAGAGGCTGTTGAGATTTTGAAGATTTTGTCAGATCTGATCTGATAAGACGTTAATGGGTCGTTTCTCATATGCAAGTTTTTTTTTGTGATTCTTCAGTGGTTATTGAGGAACCGTTTTTTTCTTTTTACGTATCCTGGATTTTGTCTATTTTTCAAGCAGCTCCTTGGTTTGTCTCTCGCCTAGTACTTCGGTGAGCTTCACATTTCTAGATGATTGTTTTTGGATTAAGAGTTAAGGGACCTTTCTTCTAACCAGATTTGTTGAATGTGCTTGAGTTTGTTTGGTTAGTGTTTGAAAATCTTAATCCTATGGTCGGTTTATCTGATTGTGTCTATAGGATTTGCATCCCTAGCCGCTTTGGAGTCTTGTCCTAGCCTTGTGGCGTTTTCATGGGTCTAAGAGGCGGTTTCCCTCTCTTGGCATGTGGGTGTCTAATTTAAGAACTTTAGGTAGTGGAGTTGCGGATAGTTGGAGGTATGTTTTTCCTCGGTTGAAACGGCGAGGCGCTTTGCAGAAACAAGCGTCATTTCTGTTGCTTAAGTATGGATCAACCAATTTTTTGGCGAGGAAATGGAGCTTTGGCTCACTTGCATCAAGACGAGGAGTAACTGGATGTCAAAACAGGTGCTTCTTCGACAACTCGGGTTGTGATCTTTCGTTGTGCTCGTAGCTTTTATTTTAGAAGCAATATAATGACTTTCGGATGGCTCATGACTTCTCTTTGGTGAAGCAATATAGGAGCTTCTTTGCTAGTCCAAATAAAATGGTACTCGTATCCTTGGCGCTCATTTTTGCTTCCCATCTTGATTACTTTTATTGTGGAGTTTTATTAATTTAGAATCTTGTATAGTTCGATGATTTAAGAGTTTTAACTTTTTTTTCTCGCCTACGAGTTTAAGTTTCAGAGTTTGGTTTTAAGTGTTTGGTTTTATGGATTTCCTATAAACTCGTTGGTTTATGGCTCCGAAAAGGTTGATATCTTTACCGATTTAAGTGTATTATTCGTTGTCTTTCCCCGTTTGGGTTATGCTAATAAAATCTTAGTAGGGAAAAAAGTGAAAAATAAATTTGAAACACGTAATTGTCAAATTATTTTAAATATATATATATATATATATATATATATATATATATTATTGGCTGATAAATCTGAACTAATTAGATAAAACAGTAATATAATTGCTCGTATAACATGTCTCACTTCATTTTTCAATCTTAAATGGTATTTTTCCTTAATCTTTCCACTCTTTTTCCTCTATTCGACTTCTACTTCACAATTCATATCAAAGCATACTTTTGTTCTTTGATATTTTAAAAGAATATTTAATTCCTATGCACGTCTCTCTAAGAGTCTGTTGCTAGAATCACAGTATGAGTTACCCATTCAAACGCTTTAAGTAGTCAATTCAACTTTCGAAGCACATCTAAAAAATAGTATTAATAAGTCATTCAACTATATAAGTCCCATTCAAGAGTGAACTACTTTCATAAGAAGAAAAAAGAAGATAAGAAGGACAACTACTAAAAGATAAATCAAATGGGTTTCACATCTAGTGTAATCACCGCGATAACTGTCGGCAGTATTGCGACAGCTACCATCGGTGCGGTTGGAACTGTCGTAGCTGTTTCTACAGCTGTCAGTGCTCTAGCCGGAGCTTTAACCGCGATTGGCGAGATGGCTGATGCGGCGGTGGCCGATGCTGAACTGAAGAGTAAGGTGGCAGATGAGGCGGTGGCCAATGCTAAACTAAAGAGTAAGGTGGCAGATGCGGCGGTGGCCGATGCTGAAAAGAAGAATAAGGAAATGAGAGATCCTAAGATATGGAGGAAAAGAGTGATTGTAAGATCTACTGATGAATAATGCTTTTAGAATTCTGTTCAATTATTATTATTTCAGTAGTTAATAATGTCTCTTGGCTAAAAAATAAAATAAAATATTTAACAAAAATAAAATAAAATAAAAATATAATGTAAGTAAAATTCTCATCTCTCCCTCTTGGTGGTGGTACTGGCACTTATAAAAATTGTTTATTAGAGAGTGTAAAATAGTAACGAATCCGGTGGACAAGAATAATGACCGAGACATACTTGTGGATAAAAACCAACAAAGGGTTGGTTCAACGGTAAAAGCTCTTCCAATTATAGAAAAAATCTTGAATTCGAGGGTAGCGATATATCTTATATGGTCTAACTCGTCATATGAGAATTATGGGTCAATATGATTGACATTAAACTTTCTAATCAACTAAAATATAAAGTTTTTGGTTGTAAGCTTATTCGCTTATAATATAGTTTACTATTTTCGCAAAAAGTGTCATTCTGACATTTTTCACGTATATTAAGAAAATTTTTAAAAAGTCTTACATGCCCTTCATTAATACTTTAAAAATAATTATCTCTCCAATTAATACATTAAAACAGTGAGGTTAAAACCGGAATTTCGCTTATAAATTTGCATCGAAAATGTAAAACGACACTCTTGTAAAACAAAATTAAAACCTCAAAACGACACTTTTTGAGAAACGGAGGGAGTATATAGTATGTCTACGAGTACAAACAACAAAATACAGAATCAAACTTGGTCTTTACATTTGTTTTTTTTTTTAACTTGAAGTCTTACAACAGATCAAACTTTAGATATCCATGAAAAACAAATCTTTTCAATTAACAGAAAAAAAAAGTTTATGATTTAAGAGGTGAGATGGTAACAATTAAGCCAAGAGCCAGAAATCTTTATGACGTTTTGTGGTGATCAAGTAACCTCCATTGTTACTCTTTTTCCTTACGGCAATAGCCATACAACCCGAATTATGAATACAATACTCAACCACCCCTCCTCCCATTCCTTTCTTCGCACGCCACTTCCATATCACTCGCCATTTCGAAGTCCTCTTTCTCTGCCCTAAAACCAAAACTCCTGCTCCTTGCTTCTTTGATTCTTCTACTATCGTCTTCCCTTTTTCTTCCGCCGTCTCAACTACAACTATCTCTGCTTTCACCTGAAAATAAAACCACAAATGTCAAAACAAGAGAGCTTGATGAATCTAATCAGTTTCAGTTAGAAAAATACTTACGTTAGGTTTCTTGAGCTGACAGAAGTTCTTCAATGGATGAACTTGCTCATAAGCCCTTGAGTTTCTTTCCTTTTGTGTCTCATCAATAACTATTAACATAACCACCACATGGTTAGTTATATGATAAATAACATTTTAGAAAAGGTAAAAACCAAAATATATGACCAAACATAAAACAATTTACATTCAAAGAAAGATGTAAGATAAAATATTTATACTCTCCCTGTTCCAATTTAAATGAAGTTTAAGGTTTTTACACACAAATTAAGAAAATACAAATTTTAATACAACTTTTCTTGTTTACATAAAATTATCATTAAACAAAAACAATACAATCAATGATACTTCATATATTAAAATAAAAATAGTCATTACCAATAAAAAATTTAATTAATTTTGTGTTGAAAGGTGAGAACATCACTTAATATGAAACAAAATTTTGTGGTTAAAACATCAATTAATTTGGAATAGAGCGAGTACATTAATATATCTATAAAATTAATAAATAATTTAATCTCGACGATATTAATTTATACAAGTTTATTAAACTGACTATTCAATTTTCTAATTTATGAAAAGTTATGATATTTATTTTAAAATTTTGTGCAAGATTCTAAAAAAATATAAACACAAAGAACACTTATTATGAAACCAAGGATCAAATAGACCAAAACAAAACACTGCCATATAAAAAGACAAACATTGTGCTAAAAAAAGGAAGACAAGTTTAGACCCAAAACAAAATCTGAGGCCGATTTGCCTAAAACCCAAATTAAAAAGTTATTTTTCAGAGTTGTGGCTCCTAATGGCTATCTCTAATCTTAAGGTTCTAGTAAATGCATCTTATAGTTATGACTATATAAAAATTAATATGTGTATATACCTTGTCCAATTGGTGTTTTTGTGACATGAAGGAGAGTGATATTGTCTTCATCTTGAACACAATGTGTTAATGCCCATTGAAGAGCATTCTTAGATTGTGAAGTTGTGTCCACAACAACCATCACTTTCCTTCCACTCTCAGCTTCACCATTCTTATTACTTTCCTCTGTTTTCAAATTCTTGCTATGCTTTGAGGAATCGCTCTTCCTAGAGCCAGAAGCACTTCCTTCATCTAATGATTTGCTCGACGACGATCCTCCTTTGAATGATGTTCTAATCTTATTCACCCAATACCCAGCTGGTTTCCCCATTTTGAAATCTCTTTTCTTTGCTCTCTTGTTTTCTTTTCTGTTTCTTGAAGAGTTCTTGTTATGTTTTGAATACTATTTTTTTGTTGTGTTTTAAATACTAATTTTGTTTGTTTGATTTTGGTTGGAGCCATTTCTTGAACGTGCTTGCCATGAAAAATACATAACCTGGAAAGTACCCTTTATTTCATATTATAAAACATAATTAACTAATCCTTTTAATTATCTACATCACAATCTTGATACAAATGCAGAGCACCACTTGTGTTCAGAATCCAATTCTTGAGACATGTCCTAATCCAGAAAATTTTATCATAGTTGAGCAAAATTATATGATTTCAAAAAATGAAAATTTAAAGGAGCTCTCACAATATATTTTTTAAATGTGGCTAGTTTAAGATTTCTGACCAGAAGGCCATGCATCTTCCCATCATAATTTGATAAATCTTGTGAGCCAGATCATATTTTATAATATTTTGTTGATAGCTTAAATTTAAAATAAATATTCTAAAATATTACATAACTTGGAAAGTGTCTTTGGTCCAATGGTTAAAGGTCCACAACTGCGGGCACCCCATCAGAGTTCGACTCCACCAAGTCGTGTTGCTACGCGTAGTAGAGTAATTTGGCTATGGATCGAGTTTTGTCGATCCAATTGGTGACCAAAAAATATTACATAACTAAGGTGTTTAATCCGCGGTGTTTAATATATAGTTAAGATTAAATATTTTTGTTAAGGTTAAACATTTTTAGTATTGACTAAGGTGTTTAATCTGCATCATACCTCAATTTATAGTCATATTATTCTTAATTAATATGTTGTAGACTGAACCATATTCTCTCTTTTATAATAATCTCTATATTAATATTTGAGAAGTACATCTAGAAAATTGACCTTAATTTTGTAAAAAATTACATCAGATGTTATTAGACAAAATATTTATAAAAAGGGGAAAGTTTTTATTAAAGGTAAAATAATTTTATAAAATGCTAAAAAAACCTTTAAATTCAAATACTAATTAGATTATGATACCAAAATCTTAAAATTTATGTAATTTCTTACAATTATTATTTTTAAAATAATCTAAAATAAAATATATCTTAAAAGAAACAATATACTTTAAATTATATAATTAATTAGTTAGGATATAAAGAAAATCCCAGTTTTTGAAAAACAATTACTTTAAAAATCTAATAAAATGATTTAAATATATAAATAATAATATATTTGTAATTATTATTTTATATTTTGTAAAACGCAACAAAAAAATTTAAACTATACGAACGCAAAATATGATTGTTTTTAAGGTCATATTAAACGTGTTTTTGCAAAATACACTTCTTAAGTGTAATTTTTATAAATATAATTATCTCTAAAAATACTATATTTTATATCATAAACTATAGTTTTTCGTATGTGTTGTTATAAATGAAAAGAATTTGAAAAGAAAAAAATGATTCAGTCTATAACCGGTTAATTGAGATTAAAATTATTGTAAAAAAGAAAAGTATAATTTAGTTTACCACGGGTTAAGCACCTTAACCAACACCCAAAATGTTCAATCCTAACTATAAATTTACAAACTTAAGTTATGTAATAATTTTTAAGATTTTTTAAAAAAATTTATCATAAAACTATTAACAAGACATAATCTCGCGGATAGGGCGGTTTAAATCTTAGTTTTCAATTATAACAGTACAATGAAGCCAATTATGTATACAAAAAATAGAAATTATAGTATGTTTTAAAGAAAATTACATTTATAAAAAATAATTGCAGTTAAGAAATGTATTTGGCAGGATCACATTTAATATGAATTTAGAGACAATTATTTTTGTATTTGTATTAAGTTTTTAAATTTTTTTATTATTTATTATAAAAATATAAATTATTAATACTTATATTATTAAATTATTTTTGCTTTTAAAACTTTTTATGTTTTTTTTTTGTTTTTTTTCAAAAATTGGTATTTTTTATATAACTAATTATATTTGACAAAAAAAAATTACTAATTATATACCAAGATCGAAGTACAGTGGAATCCAAACAACTTGGAGATTAGAGTACGAATGGTGGAGTTTTGTATTGACAACCTCACCGTATACAACATACTAATGGGTGGGTCGGGCAATTTGGTTTTCACACATTACATTAACATGATAGAGGAGTGGTCAGGTTCATTTGAAAATCTCAACTTCACCTTTGCTCTTAAGGAGAGGCAAATACTTGTGTCGATAGATTGACTAAACAAGCAATACAAGAACCATCACCTTGATCTTTGTTTACTTACTGCCCACACTTTTTACCAGTGGCGAACCCAGAAAAATATTTTTTCGGGTTCAAAGCTAACCAAACTAGGCTTGGGGGGTCAACAAGCTAGATATTTTACCATTTTTGATGCTCTCTCACTTTGTTAGAGCCTTACATATTTAATTTATAAATTTAACTGGTCGAGGCGCGAGGACGTTACAACACATATGATGTGGAGTTCTATGCTATCGTCCAGACAATAAAACATTGACGTCATTGTCTCATACATCAGGAGTTCATCCTTTATACGGACCATGTCGCACTTAAATATCTTGGGAGCCAAGACAAGGTGTCTTCCCAACATGTTTCTTGGATTGCCTATTTACATCAATTCACTTTCGTCATTAAACACCAATCAGGCAAGACAAATAAAATGTTGGATGCGCTCAATATACGTCGTGGGCTATTGACAACTCTCCATGTATCTGTCCCCGGCTTCCATGCGTTCTCCGAGTTGTATTCGACCGATCCCTACTTCGGCAAGTTATGGGAGTCTGCTAAGACTAAGTCGACGGGAGATTATGCAGTGATTGATGGACTTTTGTTCCTTGGCAGCCGCCTTTGCGTCCCAGATTGTAGCTTGCGCCTTCAGATTATCAAAGAGTTGCATGGTGAAGGGCATGTGGGGCGCGATAGGACTCTTAAATTGGTCGCAACTGACTATTTTTGGCCTTCCTTGCACCAAGATGTCAAACTTTTTGTGGCTAGATGTCCTCATTTTCATCTCGCCAAAGGTCAAGCCACAAACGAAGGGCTATATTTACATTTGCCTATTCCGACTCAACCTTGGACCAACATAAGTATGGACTTTCTCCTCAGCCTACCATAGACACAACGCGACAATGACTCTATTTTTGTCGTTGTGGATAGGTTCTCTAAAATTGTCCATTTCATCCCTTGTAAAAAGACAATCGACGCAATGCAAGTTGCTTTGTTGTTTTTTTCGAGAAGTGTATCGGCTTCATGGGTTGCCAACATCTATTGTCTCTGGTAGAGATATAAGGTTTCTCAGCCACTTCTGGAGATCTCTGTGGAAAATTCTGCGTACTAGTCTCGACATGAGTTCCGCTTATCACCCTCAAACGGATAGTCAAACAGAAGTCATTAACAGGGCCTTGGAAATATGTTACGCAGTGTGGTGGGTGATAACATTAAGTCTTGGGTTACACATTTGTACCAAGTCGAATTTGCACATAACCATGCTTCGATCCGATCTACGGGTTATAACCCTTTCAAGGTAAATTACGATTTCAATCCTCGAGGGCCTCTCAATCTCACAGTTGCTCCGGACCCCGCACGTCTGCATGGCTAGGCAATTGACTTTATGGAAGAAGTGTCACGGGCTCATACTCAAACTCGAGCACATTTGGAGGCTACATCGGCTAAGTATAAAGAGTTGGCTGATAAATCGCGACGTGATGTTCAGTTTAATGTCAGCGACCAAGTTTGAGCCGTGCTTACTAAAGATCGTATTCCTTCTCATGAATATAATAAACTCAAACCGCGAAAAATTGGACCTTTGGAAATCATCGAGAAGATCAACGCCAGTGCATACCGTTTGAAGTTACCATCGCATATTCGACGCCTGACTTGTTCAACGTCAAGCACTTGATTCGGTTTCTTCCTGAAGATGTCAACAGTCAAGATTCAGGGTCAAATCTTTTCGTCGCTGCAGAGACCTGATGTAGCATATACAAGCATCTTTATCCGCAAGAGACTTCACGTGCAAGTTAGGGTTATTTGGTTTATTTCTTTAAGTCGATAAGTTATGCTTTATTAAATCGACTTATTTGTTTTTATTTTCTTTATTATGATAAGTATTAGTTTGAACTTTTCGATTAGTTACTCCTTTTGTGTTAGGAGATCGAGCCCTTATATAAAGAGACTCGTAGCTTTGGTTTTAGGTATTCACAAACTTTCTTAATAAAACTTCTTCTTCTTTCAAAGCTTCCTTTGATAAGAACAACCTTAATTCGAGGCATTCTCAGAATTGAACGGATTTGAGAATGCTTGATTTAACGGGTATTCTTTGAGAACTAAAATTTGCATATCGTTACTTCCGCTTCGTTACTTTATATACTCCATGTTATGTTTTTAAATGAAAATTTTTCAAACCACAAAAAAATGTACTTTCCAATTAATAATATATAGATAAATGCTTCTCATTTGTATGTTAAAAAAACTCAAAAAGAATGCTTAACTAGGGTTGAACCCGCACACAACCCATATATATTTTTGATTATACACATGTTTAACTGTATATTATTTTGTATAGTATTTTTACATATATCTATTACTTCCAAATTTTTTATTTAGCAACTATTCATATATGAAAAATTATATTAATTACCTAAAAATATTATATGTTTAACAAACATAATTTTATTTATTTTATATTGTTTTAAGTCTTATCATAAGACATAATTTGTTTATATAAATAAATAATATTTTTTGGATCTATTTCTTAGAGAATTTAGTATTTGGAAAATGTTTATATGTAACGAGATTAACTATTTGCATCTTATTTCCTTAACAAGTAAATCTTTACTCTGAGATTTAGATATATAATATTATTCAATATTCAAAATTGGAAATAAAATAATTAGGTTTAATAAAAAATTAGATGGTAAAATAATGAAAATTATGTTTATTTAAAAATGAAAAATCTGTATTTATCTTTTTAAAAAATTAACAAAAACTTTTAAATAAAAAATTTTTAGAAAATTATTATAAGTTATTCCGAGATTTTATTCACTTATAAAAGATATGTTAATTTGGTGGATTATTTTAAATTTTGTTTGTTTAATGAAAATATAGTTTTATTAGGATTAAATTGTAGTTTTGATTAACTTTATCGATATATAAATTAGCATATCTATAAATTCACTACATTCCAATCTAATATTAAATAAATTTTATTTAAGTTAATTATTTATATTTATTTATATTACAAATTTAGATATTATTTATATATATTGTATTAAAATATTTAGTTAATACCAGATAAACGAAAACATAGTATTTTACACTAATAAAATTGACGATATATTTTACTATGTTACACCTAAGATTAGGTAAAAAAAACTGAATATGTGTTGGAGTTTTAAATTTGTAAAACCCGTTTCCTATTAATCACACAATTCGCAAGTGCACGGATATGTCATCATAGTACTTGGGGGTCGAACCACAAGGAGCAAACTTAGAGTAGATGAACTTAAACTTTGGAAATACACATTTAAACTTAATCTAAGCAATTAAAGGAGGTTGGGTTTTGTTTTGATTTTCTTAAGGTTCTAAAAGTAAAAG
>OVAN01010236.1:220-15971 GCA_900406275.1 Anastatica hierochuntica | reverse complement strand
GTCCGTGAACCACATAACATTGACAGTGAGAATTTCGGTTCCCACAATAAAAAAAAAAAACAAAACACATAAAAATGCTCATTAGTATTTACTCCCTCCTCGGACTTAAACTTCACCATTTCGGTGAATCTCAAACCGTGAGAGAGAGTTTCAAAAACATGAAATGCATCAAAGTGTATATACAAGGGTTATGTACTTGTACCTTGCGCCATTGTGCATGAGTGAGTTGAGGAGCTATGGCTTTTGAAGAAAAATGCTTTTGAAAGCTTCTTTGTTCTCTTTGAGCTTGTACATATATACTTTCCTTTGTGACATTTGAATTGAGTTTGATGCCTAAAAAAGAGAATTAGGTAATGTAAGTGTTGGGGGGTAATTTTGTTTAGAGGCTGGACATAACTAGACCAAGGAGACATAAAAAATTACATAGTTTAACGTGTAAACCAAGGCCATAGCCAAGGACACACCGCCAAGCCGAGGTCATAGCCGAGGTATGGCAGATATCCCCCTTAATTAGCCGATCTAAATTTTAAGAGATAAGGACAAATACCTTAATGAATTAGGGAAATACTCCTTAATGTATAGATAGACTCAAATATAGAAGTTATCCATAAAAAAATATGAAAATACTCTTATTCGAAAACTATTAATACAAAGGGAAAAACCCTAATTCAAGGATCTGAAACATTTGACAAACATATACACATATTGTAATCGATATCTTGTTTATCAAAAAAGAATCGCTTTATCAATCCTTTTTGCAACTCTTTGCTCTATCTTTCTAAACCCTTTGTTCTTTTTCTTCTCCATCGAAGAATCACCAAAAAACCACTAAACAGTTTGGCGCTAGAAGGAAGGGGAGATTCCAACAAGAAAAAAGAGCAAAGATGAGCGAATCTAAGAGTTTCTCTGAGCCGAAGAAAATCAAAACCTTGGATCCACTTCCATGGAAATAACACTCGAGACATCGGACGACGCGGCGATCGCGGTGAAGCTTCAAGAGTACAAGCTGATCGCGGAGAAGCTAAGACAGAATGAAGCTCACCTTCATGAGTTTGAAGATGAGAACGCAATTCTCAAAACCTCGGTGGCGGAGAAAAGTGCTCAGACATCTGACGCAGGCACCCAACGCGACGGGAAACGTGTCAAGTTCAAGAGGAAGGTTCCACCGACGCAGTCGCTAGACGAGACACTGGTAACGATCGCAAAGTAGGCATGAGCATATCTAAATCCAAGCTTGGGTCTGACACAAACCCCTGGCTCCTACCATATACCTGCCCTAGCAAACCTCATGAAGGAAGCGCTAAAGAGGCCCATGGTTTGGAAGCCATGCTAACAGGAAGGCTAGAAGGTATAGAGAACATGATAAAGCGCTTGCCAGGGGTGTTTCTACCAATCATAAAGAGCGCCCCAAATTCCTACACCGACATGTCGTTCATCGACGCCATCGCTCTTTGCGAAGTTCCCAGGAGGTTCACTTGGCCAACCATGACCCTGTACGATGAAACCTCCGACCCCGACACACATATAGCCCAATATCGCCAACGCATGCTTACCTTCTCTATCGGCAATGAGCACTTGGAAGTATGTATGTGCAAAGGATTTAGAGCAACCCTCACAGGCCAAGCACTACTATGGTACTCCAACCTGGCCATCGACTCCATCGACTCCTTCGCCACGCTAACGAATCGTTTTATTGAGCAGTTCGCCAGCAGCCGTACTCTAAGACGTACCTTCAACGATCTCTATCAAGTCAAGCAACGAGAAGATGAGAGTCTGAAGGAGTACATCCGACGATTCAACGAAGAGAAAGTATCAGTGCCCAACTGCGTCACCTCTACAGCCATCTCAGCTTTCAGGTAGGGGTTTTTGGCTAACGGTGACCTCTACAAAGACCTCACTAAATATCCTTTCCATACGATGGAAGACGTCCTTTCTATGGCCTGGGCACATATAAAGTGGGAAGATGACCCTGCCTATCAAGCTCGCGTAGCTCCGAAGACCAGTCCTAAGATTCACAAGCAAGATAAAGTCCTGAGCAGACAAATGAGCTGACTCCAAGGGCAAACAGGGGTTGGAGGAAACAATAAGAATCCCGCCATTCTGTGGGCCAAGTCCATGGTAGTAGTCAGCAAAGAAGGCACGTGGCTTTAGCCACGCCAGTCGAAGATATTTTAATCGCGGCCCCAACGGAAGTAGTCGCGAAGTTAAGGCATTTCACCAAGGACGTCACATGGCCACCTAAGCCACGATCTACCACCTACGCCAAAGGACAAAGCTTCGAATGGTGTGGCTTCCATCGAGACTATGGCTAGCAAACCAAGAATTGTGCTCTGCTAAGGCAGGAGGTGAAAAACCTCCTAGAAAAGGGCCTCCTAAAGGATTTTATTGCCAAAAGGAACACCAAAATAACCCAGCAACGCCTCTCTAGTCACCCCGAGCCCTTAGAGGAATCAAACCCTGAATCACCTAAGCATACTAGGGTGATCAACTCGATCTCAGGAGGGTTTGAGGATCAGACAAAGCTCGAGGTCCATCCTCCACAAGGAGTCCTTTGTGTTTCAAGGGAATCGAAGAGCGAAGCATCAACAGAGACAGGAATATGCTTCACTCCCTTTTATGGCGGGAAGGGACAACCTACTCACCATGACGCCTTGGTAGTATCTCTAACTATGGTTTCTTGTGTTGTCAGAAGGATCCTTATCAATAGCGGAAGCTCAGCCAATATTCTTTTTGCAAATGCTGCCAAGGAGTTGGGGATTCTAGACTCAAACATCATATTAAGAGCAAGCGTCCTGGTCAGTTTTAGTGGAGAGACAATCCAAACCATCGAGGAAGTCAGCCTAAGCCTATGGGGAGTGAATGTCCACCAACGAACAAGCTTCGCCATCGTAGATTGTCCATCGACATACAAGGCTATCATGGGGAGACCATGGATCCACGCGACGAAGCGTTTCCCTAGCACCCTGCACCAAGTCATGAAATTCACGACCCCTTGGGGAGTAGGGGAAATCAAATGAGATTCGCAAGATGCTAGGTCCTGCTACGAGGTTACCCTCAAAAGCACACCAACGCTTCTGACACAGGTTTTGGCCAAGGATAACACCAACGCCGAGGAACCAAAGATTGAATAGCTAGATGAAGTCCCATTGGTCAAAGGTGATTTCAATTTCACCAGGAAACTGAAGATCGTTTCACGTCTCTCCTTATACTTAAAGGAAAGGCTGATAGGTTTCTTTCGATCTAACCTAGATTGCTTTGCATGGTCGCATGCAGATATGCCAGGGATTGACCCTAGCATCATCTCGCACAGACTAATGGTCGACCCAGACCACCCACCGGTGAAGCAGAAAAGAAGGAAATTGGCCCTAGAAACAGAGGTCATCGTCAATAAGGAAGTAACCAACCTCCTCGAAGCAAGATTCATACGAGAGGTGCGATATCCCGAATGGTTAGCCAACGTGGTAGTCGTAAGAAAGAAGAATGGGAAATGGAGAATCTGTATTGACTTCACAGATCTCAAAAAGGTTTTCCCCAAGGATCCATTCCCTCTCCCATACATCGAAAAGCTGGTCGATGCCACCGCAGGGCACCAACTCATGCGTTTCATGGACACTTTCAGCGGGTACAATCAGATCTTGATGCACCTCAGTGATCAAGAGAAGATGGAATTTGTGACGTCCCAAGGGATCTATTGCTATAAAAGCATACCCTTCAGCCTCAGAAACGTCGGTCCACTTATCAAAGGTTGGTCAACCAGATGTTTTCCGAACATATCGGTCAAACCATGGAGGCGTACATTGACGATATGCTAGTAAATTCTTTGCTAGCAGAAGACCATATTTTACAACTACACCAAGCGTTCGACATGCTCCAAATTTACAAGATTAAGCTCAACTTGTTCAATTGCTCTTTGGGCGTCAGTTCCGGGCAGTTCATAGGATACATCATTACTCATCGGAAATTGAAGCTAATCTGGAGCAGATAAGAGCGATCCCAGGGATTCCAACACCACAAACTCTCAGGGACATCCACAAACTAACGGAAAGAATGACAGCCCTTAGCAGGTTCATATCAAGGCTATCACACAAGTTGCACCCTTTCTTCGAACCCTCAAGAAGGATGAGGAGTTCGAATGGGATGACAAGTCTAAAGAAGCCTTGGCGGCCCTTAAAGATTATCTATCCACGCCACCACTGTTATCTAATCCTAAGGACAAAGAGCCCCTGCTATTGTATCTCGCCATCTCTGATCATATCGTCAGGGGCGTCCTCGTAAGAGAAGAAGCCACCATTCAGCACCCGGTGTACTACGTTAGCAAATTGATTTTGGATGCCGAGACGAAGTAAAGTCAGCTGGAGACGTTAGCATTATTCTTGGTTGTAGCCGCCTGAAAACTAAGACCATACTTCCAAGCACATATAATCGTGCTAGTAACCTCAGCCCCCATTAAAGCCGTTCTGCATAAGCCTGAAGTGTCAGGAAGGTTTGCCAAATGGGAAATAGAGCTGGGGGAGAATGATGTAGTGTTCAGACCAGCCACCATTATAAAAATCCAGGCGCTAGCAGATTTTATAGTAGAATTCGCACCCACTATGGATCCGTTGGTGAAGGAGGAGGTTCAAACTCTCCAAGCCGTAAGATCAGATAGAGAATGGACATTGCATGTAGATGCTTTTAGGAATGCTAGGGGAACGAGCCTTGGAATCGTATTGACCTCACCCCACGACAAAAAGGCATCCTGAGCAGTTCGATGCAAATTCAAAGCTACAAATGGCGAAGCCGAGTACGAGGCCCTTATAGCTGGGCTCACATTAGCAAAGGAGTTAGGAGATCGAAAGATTGCAGTCCATAGCGACTCGCAATTGATCGTCAACTAGATCCAAGTAGACTATCAAACTAAGGACGCAACCATGGCCAAATACCTCATGATGGCTAAGGAACTCATAGAAAATTTCGAAGAGTGAAGACTGCACCAAATCCCACGAGCGGAAAACAGCCAGGCTGACGCATTGGCCAACCTTGGATATGCGTTGCAAGCTAACGAGAGTCAAAGAAGTAGAAACAGACGATGGCATGACCCAAGGGTCAGCTGCGCCGACATACAACTGGAGAACACCGATAATAAGATATCCCAATAATGGGACCTACTGGAACTCAAAGTCGGATGCATCAAAATAAAACGGCAAGCAGCAAGATATTGCCTAGTCGGTGAAAACCTCTATCTACGATCCTTCGGGGGACCACTGCTAAGATGCCTTGGATGGCCTGAAGCAAGGCTCACTCTAGAGGAACTCCACGAAGGCACTTGTGGATCACACTCGGAGGACATGATCCTTGCCCTAAGAACACAGAGAGAAGGATACTATTGGCCAACGCTAGCTAACGATGCGAAACTTTACGCACGTAATTGCAAGCAATACCAGATACATGCTCAAGTGTCCAAGCTTCCCCCCAAGAGCCTAAAGCCAATAAGTGCATTATGGCCTTGTGCAAAATTGGGCATGGATGGGGCTTTTGTAGAAGGTTTTTCTGCTCGTGATGACAGATTACTTCACCAAGTGGGTGGAAGCAGAAGCATTAAGCTAAATCACAGACGTCCAAATACGGATCTTCCTTTGGAAGATAATCATTTGCAGGTTTGTAGTACCCCATGAGGTTATCACGGACAACGGGCCCCAATTCACTATCAATGCTTTCAAGGAATTCTGTGAGACGTGAGAGATTAAACTTAGATTTGCCACCCCCCGTCATCCACAGTCAAATGGCGAAGAAGAATCAACTAATAAAACCATCGTCAACATGTTGAAGAAAAAGCTAAATTCGAAAAAAGGATTATGGGTCGACAAACTCCCTGGTGTGCTATTAGCATACCGAGCGACCACCAAGTCTACCACCAGTGAAACCCCCTATTCCATGGTCACTCTCTGCCACGACGAGGAAGCTAACGGCGATTTGATGGCTTTACACCTGGACTTAATTGAGGAAAACGAGATGTTGCGATGGTACGCAATTGGTGTTACTAACAAGAACTAGCCAGAAGCTACAACAGAAAGGTCAGAACGAGAACTTTCTAGAAAGGAGATTGAGTCCTTAGAAGAGTGTTTGATAACACCAAGGACAAAGCTGCTGGAAATCTAGCCCCAACCTGGGAAGGACCTTACAATATCATAGAGGTACGAAATGTCGGAGCTTACATACTGCAAGGCAGGCATGGGAGAGAGCAACCAAACAGCTGGAACGCCCTCCACCTCAAAAAATACAACTTTTAGGTAAGAAAGCCTTGGCGTAAGCCTTGACACTTTTTCTCAACCATGAGATGACCATCGTCTTTCTTAGAATTCAATTATGTAATAAAAGCTCCCGCTATTTTTTGAAGAAAGAAATTGCGGGTCTTGAAATACATTCTTGAAATAAAAGAAAAACGATTTCCTTTAGAGGAAAAAAGGTATACACTATCTTTGAAAAACTCCTTAGGAATAGACTAAACCCTTGTGCCCACCAAGGCTGTAAGCCCACAAGGGCCTCGTGCCCAAAAATCCATATAATGCGGACTAGCTCCTAACTATGGTCCATCTAATGCGAACGGGTTCCTAAAAAAACTAACGGTGGTAGATGCAATGCATCAAAACTATTAGTTAGTAAAACTAATGGAACATGTGCACCTATGTTCATCCTAGTGCGCAACTCATAGAAAAACTTAAAACCGGTCGATCACAATGAACCTAGCAAATACTCAGACACAAAGTGTCAATAGGGCTACGTGCCCAGGGACTAAATGTCCAAACAGGCAAGTTTTCCCAAAGGACTTGTGCCCACCGAGTTCACAAAACTCACCAAAGGCTAGTATCGCTGATCACGGATGCTAGCCTAGAGACCATGAGTCCAAATAAGGCTGGTGTGCCCAGAGGCCTTGTGCCCACCGAGCTCATGATAGCTCATTTTTAACTAATGCCTATGATTGTCTAGATGTCTATGTTGCAAAAACAAAAAAAAAACTAAAAAAGAAGTTTGTGCACTTAAAGCAGGAAAAAGACTTGTCATATTCACAGCAAAAAGAAAACAAAGTTGTAAGCCATACGGCCATGGCTTCAAAAAAAGAAACAAAAAGGGAAAAGCAAAAAGTCCTTTAAACTCCACGCTCCGCCTTCGACTCAGGGGTCTCTCCAGAGGGACTAGCTCCAGTTGTCCTGTTAGAGAGCAAGAATATCAAGGTCACAGCATAGTCAGGAGGATCCACTCCAGCCTCCTTGGCTCGTTGAGAAGTCTCCCGTTGGTAAGTAGCCTCAATCTTCTCCAGGTCCCACCTCACATGGTAACCTAGGAGAAGGTCTCTGACCATCTCCCAATGACCGATGGCGTCAACACTCCCATAAGATGAGTCCACTTGCCGCTCTATAGATGAGACCTACTGGTGGAGCTCAAAAATCTCATTCTGCTTCGCAACCAAGAGCTTGTCTGCATACTCAGCCCTGAGTTTAGTGTCCTTAAGCTTCCTAAGGGCATCCGCAGCCTTCCTCCACTCCTCGGCCACCTCCCGCTCCAAGGCTCTCAGCTTGAGATTCGACTCAGAAACCTGAGGTGATCCCTTAGCGCTCTGCTCCTCATGAACAAAGATGGTTGTCGCTAGTTGCAGAAAGACAATCAGAAACAAAATCCCAGACTATTAAGGCCATAACAAGGACAGAAGGAAGAGGAACTTGCATGAGGTCAGAATAAAGGTCTCGGGAAGAACAGCGTCGTTCCTCTATCATGCCTGAGAAGTCGTGTGAGCATAACCTCTCTCGGACGCATCTCCATCCGACAGGCCAACCCAGGGATCAACCCTAAGTCTCTTGAGAGTTGGGAGCGAAAGAGTCTAAGACCCTCCCGAAGTACTAGGGCCAAAAGGCTAAGAAACATTAGCGCCAGGAGACGCGAGTCCCAGAAGTTTGGCCCTAGCTGTAAGGCTTTGGCCAGAGCAGAAGATGGAGAAGCCCTAGACAAAGTTGTTCTATCCATAACTACTATTCAAGAAAACCGCTATGTCCCTAAATCAGCGATTGGCAACTCTACACTAAACGGAATAGTAATCAAAAGATGAAAACTTACCAGAATTAGAGGTTCTCTGGTAGCGTGAAGGAAGCGGTGAAGAAGAGAGAGACGTGATTTGACAAGAGCGATGGCAAAGAATGACGAAGACTCTTTGCTTTCTGACCTATTTAACCCTAGCGGTAATGGGTCAAAGACAAAAAGAGAAGCCCAGATTATGCCATAAAGTTCAAGCCTAAGAGTTCACCTAAAAGATGCGGCCCGCTAGCGCTAATAAAACTCACCAAGGATGAAGCCATAACAGCGAGAACTGGCGACACCAACGAGAGCCATGACTGAAGCTACACTCTTACATTTTATTTTTACAAAGAAAATCTCCAACTAAGGTATGAACCGAAATCTCTTAAGAAAGGATCTACTCTTCAAATTCAACACGTGGAAAATGAAGAGTGGGGGAAACTGTTGGGTGTAATTTTAATCCCTTAGATTCTGGCCATAGCTAGACCAACGATACATAAACAAACTCCCTAGTTGAACGTGTAAACCAAGGCCATAGCCAAGGACACACCACCAAGCCGAGGTCATAGCTGAGGTAGGGCGGATATCCCCCTTAGCTGATCTAAATCTTAAGAGATAAGGACAAATACCTTAATGAATTAGAGAAATATTCCTTATTGTATAGATAGACTCGAATATAGAAGTTATCCTTAAAGAAATATGGAAATACTCTTATTCGAAAACTATAAATACAAAGGGAAGAACCCTAGTTCAAGGATACGAAACCTTTGGAAAACATATACACATATTGTAATCAATGTCTTGTTCATCAATAAAGAATCGCTTTACAAAACCCTTTTTGCAACTCTTTGCTCTATCTTTCTAAACCCTTTATTCTTATTTTTCTCCATCGAAGAATCACCAAAAAACCCCAAACAGTAAGTATTTATAGAGATGACAAAACCCGAATGATATATCATGAAGGAGTGTAAATGATAAGCCATTCAAGCACAAAAGTCAATATTCAATCGCTTGTACTCATGTCTACTTAGTAAAATCATTCAAGTAACTTCTAAACTTAAGCTTAATTAACATTTGCTTCCTTAAGCAATCCTTTCAGATCCATTTCTCAAGACAAAAATCAAACTCAATTTCTTGAATTAGATACATTATGCGGTTATTTCTATTTCAAATTAGTATGGATTTTAACTAGTAACTAAGGAACTAGCCATTTATCACAAAGCTAATATCAAATGCACCAATAATTTGCAAAATTCAAGACTACACGAAATCAGATTCATGAATAAACACTGCTCTTATGCATCCTAAATCAAGTGTCTAAATCAAATTCACACAATATTCAAATATGATTTGGAAAGCATTCTAAATCAATACACTCAACTCAAAGGAATTACTATCTTCTAATTCCCCTAAACATACGTTCAAGCCAACCAAAGACACAAGAATAATAAAAAATTAAACTTAAAACATAATATAAACAAAAAGATATTCATGAGATTGTCTCCCAAGTGCGCTTTTTTAAAGTTCTTTAGCTTGACTTTCCTTTTAGGTTCCCTTTGATGAATCCTCTGATCACCCGACTATGTTCATAGTAGAACTACCCCTTAAATTCCTTCATCCTTATTTCCTCATAAGAAATCCTTTTTGGATCATCTATGCTCACTTTTTCTGTGGAGATTAAGCCGAAGTCACTGTTAAAGGGCGTGTCCATTGGAGGTTCTTCTTCTTGAATAATTTTGTTGATGTTCCTCAATGTTCTCTTGTTATTCTCCTTATAACCTTCCTCATCGACGTCCTTCTTGAATATGGAGGACACATGTGCTTCTTCTTTGGTTGAGAGGCTCTATTCTTTTTTATGCATCGTCCTAAAGTTTTGCATTCATAGCTTCCATACTAGGTTATACTAAGAGTTCTTCAAATTTATTGATGCTCTCTTCTTCTTCTTCTTGAATATTATCTAGTGGGGATTCTTCTTTTCTTGAGGTTTCATCATCATCAATGGAAATCTCTTCGTTTTCCATTCTAATTTTGGTCACCAACACATACTCCATAGGCTTCTTCTCTTTGGCATATCTTTTAGCAATTGGTGATGGGGATCATACGTGTTTCTTCTTTTATTAGGAGGCTCAATTTTTTTTGCTCTCACTCCACAAGATTTTCTTCTTTTTCTTCGTCACTAGTATATTCAAAGATCATATCAAATTTATTGATGATTCCTTCTTCTTCTTGAATATCTACTAATGTAGCTTCTTCTTTTCTTGGAAGTATATTAATTCTCAATGGAATCCTCCTCTATCTTCTCATTAACTCAAAAACTAAGCTTCTTTCAAAGGATCCTCAAGGTCATCTCGTATTGTACCTACTTCTTCCTAAAAGTTTTGGGATGAACCACTAATGATCTTCTTTTCTTCAAATGCTAACACAAGCCCTTCATTGACCTTGTGTTTAAGCGGCGATTCAAGCTCCCGTATTGAGTCTTCAGCTTTAATGAAGGATGCAACCTTTGTTTGCAATTCCTCTTCAAAAATATCCTCAATGGCATTTGTATTTTCTTCAAATGCTTCGGTTTTGTCAAGAGAAAGAATCTTTTCTTCTTTCTATTCAACCCTTTATAAAATCCTTGTGTTGGTTTCTTCCACACGTGCCATTTTATCTTCCATTTGTGAGCCAAAAAGTTTGACCATAACTTCCATCTTGGTATAAATGAAATCGAAGTTTCTTTCTCTCTCAATCCTTCCCCTTTCTTGTTATTCCAACAACTCCTTAAGCAAGTTGTGGTTCACATCTTCTCTTGAGACTTGGAAAGAATGATTCTCTTGATCTTCACATTCCATGTTACAAGGATGGCATCTCTCACCCTCTTCATGTTGACTTCCTTGAGCATAGTGCCCATATGGTTGATACTTAGTGGTATCCATCCTCTTAAATCTTTCATTCAACTCATTATTTGTCTCCTTTTATGATTGTAACAACTCCTTAAACAAGCTTTAGGTCATTTCATCTTTTGATGCTTTTGGAGGATGAGGTTCTTGAACATTGTAAGGTTCTTTTCTAGGATGGTATCGCTCACCATATCCATGTGGATTTCTTGGAGCATAATACTCATGTGGTTGATGCTCTCTTGAGGTGGATGGCTCATAAGCTCCATGATAGCTCGTGGGGTCTGAAGCTACCTCTCTTTCTTGTTTTCCAATATGAGCTTCAACATTGAATTCATATAGGAAGACATCTCCTTTCTTCTTTGTGAATGTACCTTGCAAAAAGAAAAAACATTTCAAAGAAAGTTAGTATCCAAACAAAAAAACAAAACAAAAGAAAGCTTAGTATAAGGAAAATTGAAATCCTAATGAGAATCTACTTAGTTTCCTGGCAACGGCGCCAAAAACTTGATGAGCTTGGTTTTGCTAGTGATGAAATCAACTTCAAGTTTTAAATTTATAAACCTTAATCAACTAACAATCCTCATTAAACCTCAAGTGCACGCCTATATTTTGATTGTAGTACTTAAAGGTCGAACCCACGAGAATTAGAGATTCAAGCACTAAGAATGCACAATATCTCGTAAGTTAGGTAAATAGGAAAAGAAGTGGTTACTACTAATTACTTATCTAGATGCAAATGCAACCTAAACAAACTAAACAAGACTAAAGATGGTGGAGAAGTGGATCTCGGATTTGGTGTTTGAGAAGAGATAATCACGTGGTTAAACTAACAAAGAAGAAAATCAAAAGAAAATGTCTCAGAACTATGGAGTTAATGCTCAAACTAGTACCATTTTCATGGCTAAAAGTCACATTTGTATGCTAACATCACTCAACTCTCACTTATTGCAATCATTAGCTACAATCATTAAGAACCATTCCACTTAGTCATAAACTCCCAAAAAATAAACTCTCATTGGCTAAGCTAAGTGTAAGATGCTTTAAGCTCTCCTAGGTATTTCATCTAACATCTCTCGAGCGTGAAATGCATACATATCAATATCTAATTTTTATTCTAGATCTACCATTAAGAACACCTAAACCGTAGAGACCTAAGTTTCGTTTATCCCTAGACATCATTAGATAACCATTTAATCACTCTCTAGTATACAAATCCATGATCCAATGTGTTATCACTACAAGAAAACAGTCGAATTTCGACAGAAAATTTTGTCGGAAATTCGTCGGGATAAGGCTATCCCGACGAAAACGTTTCGTCGGGAAAAACATTTCGTCGGAAGTCCGACAAAAGTAGCCGTGGGGAAAATCGTTGGAAATTCGTGGGAGATAATTCCGACGGATTTCTGACGAAAACCGTCGTCGGCTTTTAATTCCGACGACATGTTTCGTCGGGAAAAATTCCGAGGAAGTGATATCGTCGGGAAAATATTCCGACGAAGTGATCCGTCGGAATTATATAATTTCCGACGAATGTCATTCGTCGGGAATTGCCGATGACTGTAGTCGTCGAAAATATTAAGATTCCGACGACCTTTTGTTCGTCGGTATTTTCCGACGACATAAAGTCGTCAGAAATATTAATTAATTAAAATTATAAATAACTAATTTAATTATTTGATTAATATTAAAAAAAAATTACTATTATTTTGTAATAGAAATTTTTAATATTATAATTAAAATTTAAAATTAAAATCATATTTATAAGTTTTACAAAAAAACATTAAATGCAATAAAAAAAAACTAAAAGGAGTCCGGAAACAGCTCTTTCATCTTCGCCAGCATGGTCTCATTCGCTTTCGGGGTGCCGCAACTTTAGATTGGTTTTCCGCCAGTTGCGTCTGCGTTGCCGCCAATTTTTGCATGATTGTAGCGTTTTGGGACTCTAAAGCTGCAATATGGTCATCTTTCTCCCTCAGCTGCTTCTAAAGCTCGAGATCATGATACGGAACTTGTGAAGAAGAAGACGCAGCGCGACGACCTAAACCAACCAGAAGACCTTTTTTATTTGGAACCACCTGAAAAATTAAAGAAATTTATTTTATACGTATTAATGAAAATAATTAATCAAAAATAAAAAATTACCTCAAGCACGAGTTTGTTCATTTGCTCTCGAGTGAGGGTGTTTGAGGCCGATGAACCCTCTTCAGTTGTTTCCGCTTGGGTTTTTACTGATTCGATGACATCCCTCATCACACGATCATCAATTAGATCAGTCGTTTTGTTGGTGTAAGCGGCTTTCATCATAGTGAGATCATTGATGGGTTGACCATTGTTCTTTTCGATCTGAAAAAGAAAGTTTAATCTAATAGTTTTTTCTCTTAGATAAATTAATAAATAAAAAATAAACCTATTTAAATACTTACCAATTTCTGTTCGAGGGTAGCCATATTGTTGCTGCCCAAGTTATGGACATACATACCTTTTTCGCCACGGTTGCTACGACGGTTATTTGAGTTATTCTTAGAACGATTCTTGGTCTCGGGTCTAGACCAGTGGACTAGCAAGTCCGCCCACACCCTTTCCTTTATATGCTTCGGCTTCTGATCCTTCAAAAACTTCTTCTTCTACTCACAGATCTGGCTGCCGTAGTGGTCCATCGCATATTGGTGGAAAGCAATTCGGACCGTTTCCGTGAAGGTGGGTTCCCAAGTGAACTCTTGCTGAAAAAGAAAAAAATAATATTAGTGAAAATTTATTATTTAAAAAATTATATATAAAATGATAATTAAGAAAAATACCGCAAATTGATTGAACCACCTATTGCGGTCCTCTTGAGGTATATCGTTGTAAGTTGGATATCCATACTTGAGTATATTGTACTCCATCCTCAGGATACTCTTGCTAATCCCATTTCCCGATATATCAAACCTAAAAAAACATGAAATTAGTTGAAATAATTAGTACAAACTAAAAAATGCAATAGATCAAAAAACATACCAGGTAGTGCCTGGGATCTTCCGAGGATCTAGTCGTGTAATACCATCTCAGCCCGGTTGTTGCACCAATTCTTCAATAGGCATTTGGTCCGGCAATTCTGGAACGTCTAGAGGCGAGGAATGTTCCTCGGAGGTATGCGGTGCTCGAGAATTGGCAGCAGTAGAACTCCCACCCTGTGAAAAAGAACGTCAATGCAGCGAGCCCGACCTACAAAAGTAAATATAAAAAAGTTAATAAGATTTAAAAATTTTGTTAATGTATTATAAAATTGAAAACATCTTTAATACAATTAGTTTTTAGACAAAAAATTATAAATATATAAAATTTAGTTTCTAATATATATTGTAAAAAACTGTAAATAATTATTTGTAAAATCATTTTAAAATTTCAAAAAGTATAGTAATAAATTATATTTAATAAATTAATATGTATTTACAAAAAATAAATTATATGATATACTAACATTTATTATATTTAACATAATATTAAATAAAAAAGTTTATATTTAATATAAATTTTTTAAATTTTTTAAAAAAAAACGTTACATAATTTGTCTTAAAATTTTTTTTACTAAAAACATTATATATTTCCAAACAAAAAGTTTTATATATGATAAAAATTATGTATTTTTATTAAAAAAGTTTTATAATATAAAGAAAATTTTAATTTCCTAAAAAACATTTTATATTTAATAGAAAACATAATCAAAATATTTTAAAATTATACTAACTAAAAATATTTTATATTTAATAAAAACATTATATATTTTAAAAAAACATTACATAATTTTTTTCTATTTTTTTTACTAAAAACGTTAAATATTTCCAAACAAAAAGTTTTATATATGATAAAAACTATCTATTTTTATTTAAAACGTTTTATAATATAAAAAATTGTTAATTTACTAAAAAACGTTTTATATATAGTATAAAGTTTATATATTACAAAAGAACATAAAATAAAATTTTATAAAAAATGTTAAATACAAAAAGTTATATACACAAAAAAATTATAGTTTGCAAAAAAAATTCAAAACTCCTAAATCCTAAAACAAAAAATCCTCAAACTTTCTCAAACATTCAAATCCTAAAACTAACATATCCTCAAATTTCTCAAACAATCAAATCCTAAAAGTAACAAATTCTCAACTTTCTCAAACAATCATATTCTAAAACTAACAAATCTATACCAAATCTAGTCACCTAAATCTTTGAAATCTAACAACAGTAAACAAAAATAATGAAAAAAGAAAAACAAACTTACATGATTAGATGGTTGAGAGAGAGGAGAGTTGGATGCTTGGGAAAGAGATATGCATACCTTTCATATTCTAGAACATCTTCGCAGTTAGTGAGCAAATATGTTGGGNTGTTTGGAGATGAGCGTGCTCCTCCTCTGTAAGTCTTCGATTTTTGGATTTCCCACTAAGTCGTCCAATTTCTCTGAACATGTTTGGGACGTTAACATAATACGTAGCCCTTTCACCTCCGTCATCATGGCGAGCTGGTCGTCAACTTTTTTTCCGCACTTCTGATGGAAAGTAGTATTCAGCAAAGTTTGAAGTTTCTTCATTGATGCTCGGTGCGACTATGGATCCTTAAACCTTGCTTAAATTTTTGACATTTTTCTTGAGATGGTTTGTATACCGCTCAAAANAAAGGATACATCCATCTATACTGCACCGGACCACCAAGTGCCGCTTCTCTCGAAAGATGAATAGGAAGATGTTCCATGACATCGAAAAATGAAGGAGGAAATATCTTCTCGATGTTGCAAAGAATCACATGTATGTTATCCTCCAAATTGCGAATACCAGTCATTGAGAG
>OVAN01010235.1:0-15972 GCA_900406275.1 Anastatica hierochuntica | reverse complement strand
TCGCAAATTGTGATTTGCGAGGAATTTGCTAGTAAATTCTTCCTCGCAAATTGACCTGTTTCTTGTAGTGTATTGAAAGGGAAAGACTCCTAGGTTGAAATTCTTTGGGAACCATCGTCCATATGATATGACGTACTATCTAGCCGGTGATATATATCCTTCTTATCCAACTTTTGTCAAGTTAATTATATTTTCTCAGAGTGAACCAGATAAGGTTTTTGCACGACGTCAAGAGGGATGTCAAAAGGACATTGAATGTGCAGTCAGAGTGTTGCAAGCTCGTTCAAAATCGTTCACGAACCAGCTCGCATATGGGACATGACAAATTTGGTTATCATAATAAGGTCATGTATCATATTGCAGAATATGATTGTTGAGGATGAGCAAGATACATATGTTCAACATTGAGTTGATTATGATCAATTTAAGACAAGTGGATCTAGCACACTGCTACCATTCTCAACTAAAGTGCTACATGCATTTGCAAATTATGTACGTACTAGATCCGAANACATGCATTTGCAAATTATGTACGTACTAGATCCGAATTGCGTGATTCAAATGTACATCACGAATTGCAAGCAGATCTAGTCAAACACATATGGGGAAATTTTGGAAATGTTCTGTGAATGAATTTTTATGTGTAATTTAAGAGTTTTTCTTGTTTGTAATTTGAATCTTTTATATTAATCAACTTACACATTTTTTATAAGTTATTTTATGTGTTTATTGTTGTTGTATTGTATTTTATTTCAATTTTTTGTAATTTTATTTGTTTGATAAAAACTTTTATTTATCGTATTTGTTACTTAAAAGTAAAAACTATAAGAAATGAAATATCTTCTCATTAGTTATTGTGGGATTAAAGAGAAATTCTACTTCTGACCAAAAAAAAAAAAAAAAAAGAGAAATTCTACAAAGGTCGACTAATTGTAAAAAGGCAACTGCACTCTCTCCTCATGTTACGAAAGAAAGTAATTTCCTATTTTCCTCTTGTCTACTACTTGTTAAAGAAAGGATAACAACTTCCAATCTTTTTATTCTCCAGAAGTGAAATATAGCTTAGTTTTGTTTTTATGATTTAAATTTTATGGCGAGTTCTAAACTACTTTCCAAATTTTAAATAAGAAAATGGAGAGTGAGGGAAAAGTTGTCGAGTGAAATAAGATCATCGACCAATCATCTTTCGACAACGGGCAGATTAAGGGTCGTTGACACAACGTAGAGAGTAGTTAAATGTAACTAGATTATGGTAAAAAAAATGATGAAATATTTCTGAGAGTATTTAGGAATTAACTCAACCTCTTAATTATTATCTAGAAATGCTATTAAAAAGGCAAGTTTGTTTCAATATAATCTGAAAACTAAGGGATAGTCGACACTACTCATGAATCTAATGAAAAGTCGAATTTTATAACTTCCCCCAACTCCTACGGAAAAAAGGAGTGGACAACTTTCTTATCTCATAATCTTACGAAAACTAGGGTTTAAGGACCTCCTACAAAAAACAACTCATATCAGAGAAAGAAACATGAAACAATAGACAAAAGAAACCTAAGAGCTACTTTTTAGCAACCTTCTGGAACCTATGATCAAGCTCTCAGCAACTAGCAATCAAAGAAAAAGCCTCTGATCAACTAAAACTCGCATCCAAGTTTTGTTTAGTCTTGAAATTGCTTTGTTTTGAGTTTTTTTTTGTAACGAGAACTCGACTGTCGTTAAAACATCCGCTTCATGGGCATTCGGTAGAAATCGTTCGACTCGAACTGGTTAAAAAACCCATATATTTCTAAATATCAAATGGATAATTATTTTTATTTTGATAATATCTACATATTTAATTTTTTATATAAAATGAAAGTCCTTTCATCTGCATGTGTTGGTAACCGAAGCAGCATTCTTAGAGCATCTTTAGTAGAAGTGTTCTCATAAGAGTTCTCAATTAAAAAAATAATAATAAAATATTAATTATTATCTATTATATTAAAACAGAGTTCTACTTTTTATCTACTTAAAAAAGTTGTCATTTAAATTTGGACCTATTCACAAGTCATTAGAATAATTATAACATTCATTATTATTTAGTTAGCAATACAATATAAATATTGATAATCTCATGTTATATCTTCCAATCCTATGTACAGTTAAATTATATAGAATTATGTTATTACTTTTAATTAGTTTATATATTATACATGTATCAATATTTATTTAGTTAACGTATTAGCATACATGTATTGATAAATATATAACAATATTCAATACAAAACTATAGATCCAATCATATAATATTAATTTTATAATAAATCAGTTTTGATATATTTGTACTATAGTATATATGAAAATTATATTATTTTAGTATAAATGCAAGTGTGTAAGTTAGAGCAAGGCGTTTGGAATCCGTTTAGGTTCGGGTTGGGTTCGGATTTCGAACTTCATTCCTATAGGAGTCATTATGGTTTTTGAAAAGTTCGGATCGAATTTTTTCGGATGGGTCAGATTTTATAAAATTATTAAAACTCGGATAGATCCGATACTCTTTTCGAAATCGTGCATTTTCGGGTTTTCGCATTCGGGTTTGAGTTTTTTTAGGTTTCTCCAATTTTTTCGCATATTTCGGGTTTTTTTATTTGAGTTCGGTTAAAGTTTTCCTGAATTTTCGGGATTTTTGAATTTGGGTTCGAGATTTTCGGATTAAACAAGGTAAGTATATGATATAAGTTTATAAGAGTAAGGACGTATGTATATGTATGCAAAAGTTCGGAGCACCCATATACTATTTCGAGTTTCGAATTCGAATTGGGTAAAATTCGAAACCAAAAATACTTGAGTATGGAACCCATTCGGGTTTTTCACATGTTTTTCTGGGTTCAATCTTGGAGTAAAAATTTGATTTTTGAGAAAATAAGATGTAAAGTGCTAATTTCATTCATATAAACATTTTCAAAATACCAAATTCTCAAACAAAAAAATTATATCTACAAAATATTATTCACATAAACAAATAATGTTTTATGATAAAACTTAAACAATATAAAAGAAACAAAATTATGTTTGTTAAATATTTAGTATTTTTAATTGATTAATCTAATTTTGATTATTTATATTAATCAATTATATATAATATTTCTCGAAAATCTTAGTAACTAATAAAGATAATAATAATAAATAGATTTTCACTATAAATTTTAATTTTAATTTTAGTTATAACAAAATATGTCGAGAAAAAGTTATCAAAATCGTACTAAAAATCTTAACATTTTTATTAAATAATGCATTACTTAATTTTGTAATTAGTAATATAATATTATTATGAAATAATGTTAATTAAAATTTTATTATAAAACTAAAAAATTTAAACTAAAATAAATTTCGTAATTATATTCTATATTATATTAAATAGAAGTATTATATTAATTAAAATACATTTATAAAATTAAAAAGTATCCGCACGGATGTGCGAGTTAAAATCTAGTTTGTTTACTAAGAGGTGTTCTCAAAAATCTTAGAATACCAACTCAAGTGTTCTTATCTAAGAACACTTGGTTTGAATTCCAAGATTTTTTAAAACAGTTCTTAGTAAACAAATAATATTTATTATTTTATTGAGAATACTTCTAAGAACACCACCAATGTGAATGCTTTTAGAGATTTAAAGAATACAATGTGGCTACATAAACTCCACACCAATCAACTAAGCAAAGAAACCTGAACCAGGCTTGATAAGCGTGATGAATCTCTTCATATTTTATTAAATTATTCGTTGGGAAATTCCAGTCTAACTCTTTATTTAAATAATTTGTTTCTTTACAACTCTGTATACAAGTTATAAAGGCATTATTGTATCTTCTACTCACGTCCACCCAAGGCAACATCGACCACTCTGTTCATCCACAAATGGATTCGGGTTCTAGTCATGACGGTCAGCAAATCGAAGAGCGTGTCAAGTTCATGGAAGTGGAGGCGCTCAAGAAGCTTCAAGAATGTTTAGAGCCACTACGCGAGAATCAAATACAGGTTGACAGCTTTACTGTGTTTGATATGTTAAGCCTAGGATTCCTACTAAACCAAATGGTTAAACATGTCCGAGTCCTAACCACGATCCCTTACAAAGACATAAGAGATAGTGTGTTGGCTAAGGCAAACTCTCTTGGGATTGTCCTATAAACCACGAGCTAATAAATCTCGGACACATCGCGGAGGTTTGCCGCTGGATGAAAACGGAGTCTGGTAATAAAGTCGTTGTGGAGGTGCAACGTGTCGAGAAGCTGAAGAGACGAGCCGCCACAAAAGGGAAGACTCTGGCTGAAGTATCCATGATCCGAGCTATTAATGCTCAATTCGCTGAGTTTAGCGATGATGAAGAACCGAGGATCCCTCTTTAACTTAATCCTTTGACTTTTGAAGATCCCGAGGACAGATTGACACTTAGAATATTTTGATAGTTTTAGTTCTTTCTTTCAATGATCTACAATAAGAGCTCGGTTAATTACAATATTAGCCAAGGTCAGGGTTCTCACAACAAAGTAATCTGGGATGATGTCAAAGTGATGCTCGGTAATCTAACTAAGGCTTTGAAAAGATGTTTATTGATTAGACGTGATTGCAGAAGTGTTTATCTCTCTACAATGATCTTGTTATCGGTTTCTCTCTCTAACTTTTTGAACCTATAACTTAATGAACTTAGCTCTTTATTTATAGTAGTCTTAAATCTACAGGTAATCCGACATAATCATGATATTTAACCGAGGTGGAATCCACGTGTCATGTTCAGCGTTCTTCTTGTCCTTTCTTAGCATGCATCAGTTGGAAGTGGTGTCGAGGCCTTTGCATTTATTACGTGTGTCCTTCTGGAAATGGTTGATGCCGAGAAAGCGCAGTGCATTTAATGCTAAGAGACTCTTCTTCTGCTCCCGTAATTTAATGTTGGTCGGCCACTACTCGGTTTTATGTCGGGCCAAGGTGATGGACTGCTTTTCTTGACACTTAGTCATTTTACAAACTTTCTCAGTGGGCTCTCTTTCAAATCTGGAGGCCCATCAATCTTTCAGTTGGGCTGGCACCTTTGTGCCGAGCCCAGGTCCATCAGTTGNCCCCCCCCCCCCCCCCCGCCCGAGACCAGTACACTTGTCACTTAGTGACTGGTTTTAAAGTGTGGTGAAAGATTGATGGGCCCACGCGCCGAGCTCTGCACGAGTGAGTTATTTATCTTGAGAAGCGTTATAGGTCATCATTGCGTTCGACCCTTCAGCTTCCTCCTCGTCTTCTATAAATTCTCTTCCCTTCCTTCACTTCATCACATCTTCTCCATTTGCACAAAGGAAGAGCTCTCCCTTCTCTCTTCTTTCTCTCTCTAGGATTCTTATTCTTTTTTTTCTTTCTTCCATAGTTTTATTCCTGCGATGTCAATTGTATTTGTTTCTTCTCGGTCTTCTTCCTCTGAGTCAGTTGAGGCCGAGATCTCTGAAGATAGAGTTTCTTCAAACAAATCGGCCTCCAGCTAGGTTTCTGACTCCGATAACTTCTTCAAGAATTGGAATGTGATAAGGGCCAACATGGAAAGGAGAGGTGACGAAACTGTTGGTATCATACCCGAGGATAAGAGGGTTGATGCTGAGTGATGTCATCATATTTTGAATGAAATAGCTTAGCATTTACTAGATATTTCCTTGCATTCTAAGGTCTTTAGGATGTTTTAAGCCATCTTTCGAGTCTAGATTAGGAAGTTCATATAGGAGTCTTAGGTTTTGCATTTGTGCATTCTTTTCCTCCTTTCTACCCCATTTCAGGGCACCTTGAAGACCCATAGATGAACCAAGGGACTCAGAAGCGAAGAACGGGAAGCTCTAGCACCAAAAAGGAAGTCAGGCGGTTCGAGCCTCCCGGACTGGCGATCTGCACCAAGCATCTAGATCGCCAGCCACCTCCCGATCAAGTCTGGCGGTCCAAGCCCCTCTGGCTGGCGGTCTACATCGCGCCTCTAGACCGCCAGCCTAACTTCAGGACAAGTCTGGCGGTTTGAGCCTCTCGGGCTGGCGGTCTGCACAACACCCCTGGACCACCAGCAGCTCTTATTTTAGCTAAAATCATGGGTTTGACCCGGTTTGTCCCGGGTCAACCCGACCTTACCTCTTAATATCTATAAATACTACTTCTTAAACTCTAAAAACCCTAAGCTTTGATTTTTCTAGAGAACCTTGTATGTGTTTTGGATTCAAGAGAGAAATCTCTTTGTTTGTTTAAAAAGTTTGCATCTTTATCTTCTTTTCTTCTTAATCTATGATTGCTATTAGCTTTGCTCTAGATTCTATTAGTTTCTCAAGCATGACTAGTGAGTAGTGATCAAATGTAAGCATGGGTTAGGTTGATCAAGCTAGATCTAGGTGTTACCAATGATGCTAGAGATTGGGTTATTATAGTTTCACATGATTTAGGGATGCTTAAAGCTAGATTTGTAGTGATCAATCAAATCCTAGACCTCAAGGCTTTCACACCCGGAAGGTGTTTGATGAAATGCCTAAGAGAATCTAAATCATGCTTACATTCTTAGCATATGAGAGTAGTTGATTAGGGTGTTAAGTAGGCTCTTTGGCTTGTGTTTAATGATTAACAATTGCTTGATCGCTATCGAGAGATTGAATTGATTTAGGAATTGTTGAATGGATTAGAACCATGAGAGTGGGCTAGTTGATCCTTTGCCTTGCCTTTGATATGAGTTTCATTATCCCAATCCTTGCATTAAATAGCATTTAGGTCACTTGATCGATAGCCTAACTCATTGCTTGCATGCTTTTATCCTTTGAATTTTGTTTAGTTTATTCCTTTTGCTTTGATAGTTACATTGAGAATTAGAAACATTTACTCTTGCTAAAATTAAATCATGAAACGAATGATAAGATTGATTGCGTAAATAGTTGGTCTCCGTGGATCGATACCTTAAATACTACAATAGCATTGCCATATACTTGTGGCTAGTGAGATTGTTAGTGTTCAAGGACTTTATAAATTTAAGACTTGCTAAGAATTTCTCCATCAAGTTTTTGGCGCCGTTGCCGGGGAGCAACAATATTAGCCATTTAGTCTACTTGTGTTTCATCCTTTTAAGTTACTAAAACTTGCGTTTTGTTTTCCATTGTCTATTTGGTTTATGAACCTAAGAAGCCGAGGTCCTACCAACCTAACTCCTTACATCGAAGACATTCAACGATTGGCACTGGAAAATATAAGAGCAAGACGAGAAAGAGAAAGACTTGAGACTCTAGAGCGCTTGGAAATGGAGAATCCTCGAAATGTGGATAAAGACAATAAGGCTCAAGGTATTGGAGATCATCATCGTGAGTACCATAGACTCCAACCGAATGCACCATAGATTGGTGCCTATGATGAGCCCCATGTGAGAAGGATTAGGACCGGTATTCACCCACCCGCGGAAATACCCAACAACTTCGAAATTAAGCATAGCCTCATAAGTATGATTCAAAATAACACGTTCTATGGAAGACCAATGGAGAACCCTCTTGATCATCTAGATGAGTTTGAAAGACTTGTTCGGACTATAAAGATTAATGGCGTGAGCGAAGAAGCTATAAAGATGATCCTCTTTCCCTTCTCTCTAGGAGATTTAGCCGCGCAATGGGAAAAGAACATCTCTTCGGATCAAGTGTCTACTTGGGCTAAAGTTGAAAAGAAGTTCATGAACAAGTTCTTTCCCAAGCAAAAGACCGCGAAAATTCGGAATGATATAAGAAGCTTCAAACAAGGGTATAATGAATAATTTTATGAAGCTTGAGAACATTTGAAATCCTATATCCGGTCTTGCCCTAATCACGGTGTAGCTAAGGACGCTTCACTTGGTATTTTCCATAAAGGTTGTTTGGAAAAATATCGGAATTCACTTGACACGGCAAACAAAGGAAGCTTTGCCAACTTGAGCGTGGAGGAAGGAGAGGAGCTCATTGAGAACTTGGCTCAAAGCGACCAAAGTTATGGTCGCGACAAGGATGGGAGCTATAGAGATGATACTTGGTTGCAAGAATTGAATGATAAGATTGATAGGATTACCAAGATGAACCAAAGATCCATGAATGTAGTGGAACACATAGAAGAAGGAAAGGGAGATGGTGATGACCAAGAAATTGGGAGCCAAGAAGATCTTTGCTACATTCAAGGAGGCTACTATTCAAAACCTTACAACCCTCCGTTTAAGTATTGGAACAATAAC
Source organism: Anastatica hierochuntica (assembly GCA_900406275.1). Lineage (NCBI taxonomy): Eukaryota > Viridiplantae > Streptophyta > Magnoliopsida > Brassicales > Brassicaceae > Anastatica > Anastatica hierochuntica. The sequence continues at coordinate 7,751 of OVAN01010235.1, read as the reverse complement.
CTTTCCTATAGAAACTAAGATGTTGCTAATCGATCGGATCAAAGCTACCTGATGCAAAAAGATAGGCCACAAGGACAAGCCCCAAGCAATTTTCCTCCAAATGGACCTTTCAAGTTTCTCTCCAACTTGGGGAACTCGTCTACTCAACCCCCAAGAGAGGACGAGAACACAAGCCTTTTGTAACAAGTCTTGGAAGGGCAAAACAATGCCGCTTTTGATCTTAACAAAAAGATGGGAGATGTGAATCAAAAGATTGATGGGGTTTGGTGTGATCTTAACAAGAAGGTTGAGAATCTAGCCGCCCACATGAAAACTCTAGACAACCAAGTTGCCCAAATCGCTAGTTCTTCAAAGAACAATGGTAAAGGAATCCTACCGGGTAAACCCGAAGCGAATCCAAAGGACTTTTCCAACATGGTCTTTGAGAATGCCGCATTGGACCATTGTCATGAGGAAGTGGTTAGTGAATTTGAAAGGCTCCCTGGGTGTAAGGTTGATAATGATGGAAATATCCGTTATCAAGACAATGATGTGCTATTCCAAGAGGTTGAGGTCAAAAGTGTTGATGAAATAATGGTCATTGCCCAATCCAATCTAAGAAAGGCGACAACAACTCTTGTGAATGAGTCTTTGAGAAAGCCAAAAAGAGAAGCCGAGGAAGCTTTTGGTGATAAGGTTGCAACTAAGGAGAAGAAACATGTACTAGAGTTTCCCAAGGAGGTGGAACATTATAAGCCGGTTCTCCCTTACCCCCAACGATTCATTAAGCAACAACTCAAAGAGTACTTCGACCTCCTGGTACACAAGGTGGATATTGTGTCTTCCGGTTTAAGGGAACTAGCTACAAGAAACCCAAAGCTCAAGGCTAGACTAGAGGAGTATAAGCTAAGGAAGAAAAGCCTTGAAGAGCTAGCTAGAAAGCATGGAGTATTACCCCCTCTAGTCGAGGTGAAAGTTCTTGAGAAAGTGGTGAAATCCATAAAGTTTGTGATACCGTGTTTATTGGAAGAGATATTTAAGGAGGAAGCTTTAGTCGACACGGAAGCAAAATGTGATTTCATCTGACATGATCATCAACTTTGGGATCAAGGAAGCAATGAAGCCCACATGTCCGATAGCTTTGGGAGACTCTTCCATAAAGCAACCCATAGGGAAGCTCGAAAGTTATCCTTTAAGGGTTGGAAATTGCATAATCCCCACGGACTTTGTTATTGTCAAGATATTGGGTGCGGGTAAGTTTGCTATGCTACTAGGAACACCGTTTCTTGAAACCGTTGGGGCGAAGATCGACTTTCAAAGGAAGGAAGTTATTCTTCCAAACATTGACCCCGAAGTATCCTACAAGATGGTTAGTGCACGAGATGAGATATGTGGTACTTTAACGGCAACGGACTTTCAAGAGGTTTGAGGAATAGAGGAAGAACTTCTTGATCTAAGTGATAGTTTCTTTGTCCAAGAAGTGACAAAAAATCAAGAGCCGCCGGAAGAATTCGACTGGTTCGAGGATTTCAAGAAACTATTTGGATATGATGATGTTGATGAATGCCCAAAGGAAACTCCAATGGGAAATTCGAAGGAGACAACAGTAGTGCCTTCCATACGGCTTATTCCTATGGACATCAAGGGCAATGTGGTGGAATATAAGGTGAAATGTAAGGGATTCCCAAGCCATTCTCGAGGGCAAGAACAAAACTTCCTCAGTGGGTTCTAGACAAGGGCTTGAAATACAAGATGGAAATGGCTTGTAGGGTGATCAACCTCGAGATGTACAACAAGGAAGAAAAGAACACCGAGGAGGCACCTTCCACCACCATCTAATCAAGAAAGGAAGCATCGTCAAGCTTAGGGACGTTAAACAAGCGCACTTGGGAGGCATTCTCATGGTATCCTTGTACATATTTTTAAGTATCTAGTTCTTAAGTAACTTAGCTTTGGGTTGATTTTTATAGTTGCAGGTGCTAAGGAGCAAAATTTGGGAGCATGGCATGATTAAAGGAACCCCGACGGTTAAGGACGTTCTGCCTGGCGGTCTGCACCTAGCCTCTAGACCGCTAGCTCCTTCAAGTTCGACCCGGCGGTTATGGACGTTCTGCCTGGCGGTCTGCACCTATCCTCTGGACCGCCAACTCCTTCCAGCTCGACCTCGGCGGTTAAGGGTCCTCTGCCTAGCGGTCCACACCAGGCATCTGGACCGCCAGCTCCTTCCAGCTCGACCCCGGCGGTTAAAGGCTCTCTGGTTGGCGGTCTGCACCGCCTTCTCAAACCGCCAGCCGCCAGGTAAGTTGTCGAAACTCACTTTTCTTCTTCTTAAACTCACTTCATCTTTCTCTCTCTTCACTTGCTCGAACTCCATTGAAGAAACCACTCGATTTTCACTTCCTCTCCCTTTTCAAAACCAAAATCTTTGAATTTTCTCCTTTTAAATTCAAAAAATTCACATCCTTTTGCTTAATTCCTGCTTTCGTATCATCCTACATTCAATTCCTCTTAAGAACAAAGGTAATTTCTTATTATTCTCTCTTACTCAATCGATAACATCTTGAGATTTTGGTGACTCCAAGCTTGTAACTTCTATTGATTGCAATCATTTGAGCTTGGGTAAATGTTTCCTTTCACCATAACTTCATAGATTGTGTTGAGATTGTTGAAATTTTAGATTTCAAAGTTAGGGTTCTTGAGGATTTTGCTAAACAATGAAATTTAGGAAAACTTGAAGATTGTGGTTGCAATAGGTGTTTAAGGGTTCCCTAACCTTGTTCGAATTTGTTAAGAGGTTTATTTCAATTTCTTCATGAACATTGTTTGTTAATTGTCGTTTCATGGACCAATTTTTGATTTTTGAATTTTCGATTTTGGAGTATCATTCCTTGACACCTCAAGATATGTGTTGAGTCAATCTTGATGATGGTAATGAATAAATATTCTTGACTATGTTTATGAGCTACACCCTTAGAGCACTTCTCTCTATCACCATCATCCTACATACATCCTTCGACTCACATCGTTCTTGACCCTTATAGGTACAATGGCAAACTCTGAGCACACTCAACAAGGATATTCCTTTTACAAAGAAAATTGGGGACAAGCAAGTTTGTCAAGGAGAGGAAAGAGAATTGAGGGAACCGCCTATTGGGGTGGACAAGCGACGAGATAGTGCACTTAACGGAGTTTCATTAACTCGACTTCAACCCCACGCGATTCGCAAATGAAGAAGTCATGCGACGAATGGGAATTTATGAGCAAGTTGACGGGTTACAAGACAAGATGAGCGTCCAGATTCTTTTGACAATGGATGAAGCAACATATCCGGAACTCGCCCGACAATTCCTCGCCACCGTGACCTTTGAAGAAGAAGAAGAAGGAAAAAGTGGGAGGATCTATTTTCGAATTGGGACAAATCGGTACTCTTTGACGTTCAACCGGTTTTGTGAAATGTATGGTTTCCCAAGGATGGGAAAGTTGAGTGTACCTCCGGAATTCCACCAACTATCCTTGCTTTGGAGGAATATAGGAACCGATGAAGACTACGATCCGCTATGCCATGACGTTACTTGTTAATACCATGTTCGCGAGAGCACACCCTGGGTGGTCAACCCCCATGGAAATGGGTATTCTTTACGAAGCGATAAGATATAAGCTTCACGACCTTGTTGGTAGAGCTATTCCGTTCTCCGGTTTTGAAATGTGCCAAGGATCCGCCTTCTTATTGCACCTCATGAGCATTCGGGCGAGCCTTGATCGTTATGGACAAGACGGAATACACATCGGTGGCATGCTTACTCCACTCTTCCGTTATGCCTCAATCATCATCAACTTCTATGAAAAGCTTACAGAGAGACTATACATGGATGAGGCGTATCTATTACGGATAAGGACATTGTCGGGTCGTTACAACGAGCATTCACTCATGTATGCTTTTACAAGTGACGACGGCATACCTCTTTGTTTCTTCCTACCCAATAGCCGCTTCACAAACACGGAGACTAATGATGGCATCCAATTCCGCCTCCCAAAGAAGTTCTACTACAAGTTTCCAACACCACAAGCTTACAACCCTTCCGAATGGTGATTCAACGTACATTCCCTTCCATTGTAAATACCATTTCTCCTTTTATTTTCTTTTCTTTGATTTGTGGTTTGGTCTCCTTTGTCGGATTCTATTAGATCACCAGGACGATGATGATTATAGTTGCACTTCTCATATGCATGATATTAGGATTGAGTCTTAGAGCATTTAGGATGCATTTGCATAGGGGAACAATGATTAAATCGCCTTGTTAGTGGCAAATGCTTAGGAAACCAATCAAAACCCTTGTTAGACNAAAACCCTTGTTAGATGTATCAAATAGCCTAAGTCAAACCGAAAAAATGGAAAATCCATGCTCGGAACTCTCGGCTTAAATTATTTGCATCTAACTTTGATCTTGCATGATTTGATTTCAATCCTATTGAACTTAAACTTGAACAAACTTTGAAATTAATCTTGCCTATGGACTTGAAATTTATTAACCATGGATAAACACATTGATACTTGGATTGACTTATTCCTTTTCACCACTCTCAATCAATCCAAGTAGCCATTCTCATTTTAAGAATGGTTCCTCACCCTTAACCCGAACCTTTCTTTCAAGCCCCATCGTTTTTATATGAGTGAGGTCTCCTTTTTGTGCTTTCATATGTAAAATCCCGTGAGTATTATAATACTCACTTTAAGGACGACAAATGTGACCCTTCTTAGAACTAGCCTCGCTTTAAGGCTAGCTTAGATAGGATGGGGATCAATTCGAGTGCCTATACTTGATGATCATGTGTTTGGGATGGTTAGTAAACTTCAAAGAGGATCAATGAGAAAAGTCTAAGAAAAGAAAGAATGAAAGGATGTTTAGAATTTTAAGGGTAGAAAAATCTAAAAAAGAAACAAAAAGAAAGCTAGCTCTAAGTTTGTAATAAGAAGAAAAGAAAAAAAAGATCCTAGGCTAAAAAGAGAGGTAATCAAGATGTCTAAAAGACTAGAAAAAGAAGGATGAAGAAAAAGAAATAAGAAAGTTTTAAAGAGCTTTAGCCATGAAGAGAAAAGGAACCCTAAGAGTTCATGATCAAAGGAACTAAAAGAAGTTGATCATTGAAGTGATTGGTGTGTTTGTGGGTGATTAAGAAGGGTAGAATTAGGGAGTCTACTTGGGAATGGGAATGGGAATGAATTAGAGAAGGCAAATCTTTGAACATGCCAATTATCCTAGTCTCCCTCGATTTTACTATTTGACATGCAATTTTTCATTGAGAGAAACCACATCAAACACTTAAAACAAGCCTCTCAAAAATGATCAAAAGCTTTTTCCTCCTATACAAATTGTATTTGATCTCTTGTCCATAGGTGAGATTTCACATGATTATATTAAATGAATGTTAAAGGATTGTTTGATAAGATTGCTTGTGACGAGCTAGGCGTAAACTACCTAGTCAACTTGAGATGAGTATGGCGAAGTACGAGAGAGTAGGTTTGGATTTTGCTATTTGACACACTCTCTAAGGATCTTGATTGGGCATTCTTTGCATAACCCATAGGCTATGAGTCCCCCGCCTTCAAACCTCTTTTCCGAGCTTAGATTTTGTTTCATTGCTTGAGGACAAGCAAGGTTCTAGTCCGGGGGAGTTGATCTCATCATATTTTGCATGAAGTAGCTTAGCATTTACTAGATATTTCCTTGCATTTTAAGGTCTTTTAGGATGTTATAAGCCGTCTTTCGAGTCTAGATTAGGAAGTTCATATAGGAGTCTTAGGTTTTGCATTTTTGCATTATTTTCCTCCTTTCTACCCCATTTCAGGGCACCTTGAAGACCCATAGATGAACCAAGGGACTCGAAAGCGAAGAACGGAAAGCTCTAGCACCAAAAAGGAAGTCTGGCGGTTCGAGCCTCTCAGGCTGGCGGTCTGCACCAAGCATCTAGACCGCCAGCCACCTCCAGATCAAGTCTGGCAGTCCAAGCCCCTGTAGCTGGCGGTCTACACTGCGCTCCTGGACCGCCAGCCTAACTTAAGGACAAGTCTGGCGGTTTGAGCCTCTCAGGCTGGCGGTTTGCACAACACCCCTGGATTGCCAGCAACTCGTATTTTAGCTAAAATCATTGGTTTGACCCGGTTTGTCCCGGGTCAACCCGACCTTACGTCTTAAAATCTATAAATACTACTTCTAAAACTCTAAAAACCCTAAGCTTTGATTTTTCTAGAGAACCTTGTATGTGTTTTGGATTCAAGAGAGAAATCTCTTTGTTTGTTTAAAAAGTTTGCATCTTTATCTTCTTTTCTTCTTAATCTATGATTGCTATTAGCTTTGCTCTAGATTCTATTAGTTTCTCTCAAGCATGACTAGTGAGTAGTGATCAAATATAAGCATGATTTAGGTTGATCAAGCTAGATATAGGTGTTACTAATGATGCTAGAGATTGGATTATTATAGTTTAACATGATTTAGGGATGCTTAAAGCTAGATTTGTAGTGGTCAATCAAATCCTAGACCTCAAGGCTTTCACACCCGGAAGGTGTTTGATGAAATGCCTACGAGAATCTAAATCATGCTTAGCATTCTTAGCCTATGAGAGTAGTTGATTAAGTTGCTAAGTAGGCTCTTTGGCTTGTGTTTAATGATTAACAATTTCTTGATCACTATCGAGAGATTGAATTGATTTAGGAATTATTGAATGGATTAGAACTATGAGAGTGGGCTAGTTGATCCTTTGCCTTTCCTTTGATATGAGTTTCATTATTCCAATCCTTGCATTAAATAGCATTTAGATCACTTGGTCGATAGCCTAACTCATTGCTTGCATGCTTTTATCCTTTGAATTTCGTTTGTTTATTCCTTTTGCTTTGATAGTTACATTGAGAATTAGAAACATTTACTCTTGCTAAACTTAAATCACGAAACGAATTATAAGATTGATTGCGTAAATAGTTGCTCTCCGTGGATCGATACCTTAAATACTATAATAGCATTGCCATATACTTGTGGCTAGTGAGATTGTTAGTGTTCAAGGACTTTATAAATTTAAGAGTTGCAAAGAATTTCTCCATCACTGAGTCTGTTGCTCCTCTAAATCCTCCTCCAGAACTCCCTGATCCCTCCCATGTTGTCATATCTTCAAACCTGACTATACTCCACCAGAGTACTGGGTTGATAGTTGGAAGCCTCCAAAAAAGGTGAAGGCTGAAGATACTGAGAATGGTAAAGCCAAGAAGAAAGTCTGACCTGCTCGGTTGATTGGAAAGACTTTATCAACGACCGAGAGTCTAGACATCACATTTCCCTGACGACACTCGGTTCCAGGCATTATGGTTAGGATTCCCAAGGAGCATGAACGCCCCTGGACTTGTCCAGAAAACTGGAGTTGCTTATATGAATCCTATTTTAGATTCGGAGGACTTTTGATCCCCCTCCCCTAGCTCTTTACTGGCTTCAGCCAGGTTAGGCACATTGCCCACAACTAGTTGACGGTCTCGGTTGTGCGTAACATGGTGAGCATCTTTGTCATGGGTTCCGAGCTCGGTATCGATGCCAACCGGAAATTATTTAATGAGTTTGTTCGCATAGGGAGAAACTCAACCCTGGACGGCACTTTCTACGCCAATTTCAAGAGAAAAGTAATCACCGGGGAGACTTCCAAGACCCAAAATTGGCATACTCACCATTTCTACATGAAGGTTGTCGCTCACGATTTGTGGTTTGTCAAGTTTTAAATTTGTAAAACCTAAC
>OVAN01010234.1:0-15973 GCA_900406275.1 Anastatica hierochuntica | reverse complement strand
TAATTGTCACATCTGTTTTTTTGTTTGGTCATGAGGGGATAAATTGTACTTCTCCTACTTCCTTGAGTTAGTTTTGCAATAAAAGAATGTTTGAGGTTACTCTCTTCTTTTTTTAAATGTTTTAGGTTATTTTTGTTAATTTCCCCCTTTTTTTGGTTGTTGTTGCAAGGATACATTTCACAATAATGAATTTGAGTCATATTTTAACATCTACTTATCCATATATCGAGAACAAGCAACTGATTTTATTCACTTACTCTCCAAAAGAGGATTATTAACTTAAAAATATATAGAAAAATTGAATTTGTCACTTTCAAAAGTTTAGCCCGATATATTTGAAGTTTATTTTTTCTAATATTATTTTAACAAATAAATAACCAAAAAAATTATATGGTCAAGAAAAACTTTTGATTTAAAATCCTTAACAACATTAAGTCGGTGCTGATTATGTTCATTGCGAAACAGATTTAAACGAATAAAAGTACATCAAAGTTTTTGAAACTCACTTGAATATTCTAAAACTAGAATTTTTAAGTCGACTCAATTATTTTTTCTTTCTTTTTGAATAATTCTTTTTTCTAAAACAATTTAATAAAAACTAAAACGAAAAATCTACAAATTATTCTTCCTCTATAAATCACACATGCATATATCTGAGTTTGAACTTCGTTCACCTAAAACGATCTAACCAAAGAATAATAACAAGTTGACGAGAGTTAGTGAGCTTCCGCAATAGTTAACATAGTTGCTCCAACCGGCGGCACAAATGTTGCAACCTCAAGCCAAAATCACATATACAATAATGATTCACAATGGCAATAATGATAAGCAACAAACAATAAATATTTTACACGAAGTGGCGATCAACAATTAGATGGTTGTCTTAATATAGTAATATACTCTTCATATATTTTTTTTAACAACCACATTATAACTACAAAGTCACTCCATTGCTGGTCACCTAGTTCAAAAGGGAAGATTCTACAAAAATATAACCATTATAAAGCATACGTGATCCTCGAACCAGACATCCTGCTTTTAAATTTGTTGTTCGCGGGATGGTAGATAGAGAGAAGTTCGACAAATGTTGACGAAGTTGCTGAAGCTCTTGGATATGCGTGTAGAAGGCTGACTAATCATCCGGGTCATGAATAATATTGAGCAATTCTATGCAATCTGTCTCAAACTTCTGACAATCTATTCTTCTGTTGTATAGCTCTGACATCGTCCACGACAGAGCTTCCATCTCTGAATGTAGTGGTTATAGACTCCGTCGGAGACATTTTGCCCCAAGTAAGACTACTCTGTTAACCCCGTCTTGGCAGACCCAACCAAGTCCAAAGGTAGGATCAGACTGTTTCCAAGAACCATCTAGAGGACAAAATAAGCCAGTCGGTCCTATGTTTTTTGTGGGGGTCCTTTCTTCTCCGGTGGTGGTATAATTTGCGCCTCTTCCCAGGCAACATAATCCGACTCTGCATCCTTAAAAATCTCTTCGACTTCAAGTTGAACTCCCTGGAACCCTTTCTTATTCCTTGTTTTCCAAATTAACCTTAGAACCCATGGGTAGAGATCGCACCCTCTTCCTTGGTCCCTTAAAGGGTTTCGCCAGAAAAGATAGTCCATATTAGTATAGAGAAATTTTGTTGGGAAATCTTCTGGCTTTGCCTGATTCCTGCAAAAGTTCCATATTTGCAAAATCGCTAGACATTCAAAGAAAACATGATTTACACCTCCTGTGCAGAACCACACCGTTTACATATAGTATCACACTGTACTCCCCTATTTGTTATTGTTGTTGTTACCGTCAAACTCCCTGTAATGATTTGCCAGAGAAAATATTGTATTTTCAAAGGACAATTTATTTTCCATGTGTGTGCCTTTAAGGCTTCAAGCCCTGGTCTCCAACCATTATTGTTAATCTTAGTTATCTCCTATGAGTTAAAAATTTTGTACCCAGATTTGACCATATATTGACCGGATTTCGTATAGTGTCATACCAAACCATCATAGGTTGTAGTCCTACTTTGTTGAATACCCTAATAAGCTCTATATCCATTGGATCGACAAATTCATGTAGGATTGGTAGATGCCACTCCCTTGTAACTCCTCATGTTTCTTAGAAATTGTTTTTTTTTAAAATTTTCAAACATATTAAAAAAATAAAATAATGTTCAGTTATAAATTTATCAATTTTTTAATATTAAATAATTTTCTATTTCTTTACACCAGTAATTATTCAAAAATATAATTATTTTATTAAATACTTTCTCTAATTTAAAATTTGTTAATTATAATTAGAAAAATATGTATAGAATAAAAGATCTATATTTGTGTCCGAAAAAATACCATAAAATATCTATATTTGAAAACCAAAATCAAAAAGCTAATAATTTAATTAAGGGTCAATTTGAGCTTTAATAAAAAAATCTGGTTAACTAAGTGGTTATTCATTAACAAAACATTTTTGCATTCTTTCACCACTTTTTCCACTATCTATCTTTGCATGGCGCGTTGAAATTGAGTTTGGTTAAAGAAATTTTAAACATAAATCTTTTTTTGAATTTTTGGAAACAGAGTTATAACTTTAAATAGTATTATGGAACCATAATTTTTCAAAATAGTATTTTTTTCAAATAGTAATATTATTAGTTGGATACAATAAATTTTTAAATAATAAAAAATGATAGTAATAACTGTATATAAGCAACAAAATGTAATAGTATTATAGTAATACTATTAGTTGGATACAGTAAATTTTCAAATAATAATAAAAAAGTTGATAGTATTAACTGTATATAAGCAACAAAATGTGAAAATACTAATAATAACACAAGTTGTAAAACATTACAATGTTCAAAAACCAAAAATACATTGTTTACAATACAACTTAAAATATTAAATAGTATAACTATTTTCATAGAAGTACTAATTATGTTGAGATGAAAATATAAAATCAGCAAACTAAACTAAAAATAAATTGAATTTACGGGGACATTGTTATTACATGTACTTGTGATATCTAATTAAATACAAAAAATAAAATTCGGATTCGGTAACTTCAATATAATGCGGTTAATTGCTTATTGTAGGTTGAAATAATTGATCGGAAACAATACATTATTACCCATTTTACAAGTTGTGCGCACGAACCTTTACGGAAAGATACAATTATGATGGGTGCATTATATAACTACCCATCATACAAAGTGTGCAAATTGAAAAGTATAGGGAGAGTAATTAGTAAAAGGAAAAATGAAAAAAAAAAAATAATAATAATAATAATTTGAGCTGTTGTTAAGAATTTAAAATGGAATAACATAATACTATAGTTTGACTTATGTGACTCCGCAAGTGTTATTTTAATTTTTCTATACTCATTTATGATTGGTCATATTTTAATTATTTGAAGTTATGTCGGATGCTCATATTGATTTTGAATACCAAAATAGTCAAATTGATATATTAGATAAGTCATTTATCATTTGATAAATTTATGAAAAACAAACTATTGATTCTGTATATGAATCTGTATTTAAAATACACATGTTTCATAGGTTAGAATATACTATGTTTTCACTTTTGTATGAATAAACTAAAATTTATTAATACTATTTAAATATTTTATCTTATATTATTTAGTTTTTAAAATAATTTTATTGAAAACGTAAGTTTGTGTTATTTTTGACCAAACAAGATTTGTGTTAGTTTATACACATAATTTATTTAATTATATTAATTATATTAATTATATTTATTTTTTAGTTAACTTATTTAATTATATTCATTTTTTAGTTTAATATTTTTAATTATACAATATATGATGATAAATTTTTTATTTTCATTTTAAATTTAAAATTTATCAGAATATTAGTTATAATTATATTTTAACAAATTTTACATATTTTAAATGTTTAAAATGTAAAATAAAAAGATTTTATGAGATTTTGTTGCAGTTAAAAATAAATATATAATTATAATCTAAATAAAAGATATAAAAAAATATTATAATTTTAAATAATTATTTAGTTAGAATTGATTTGATGTTTTTATCCTTAGTGAAATTCTAACTTCAAATGACAAATTATGTAAATCATACATGAGGTAAAAGTTATTTTTTAAAGGGTACTTCTATTTTAGTAAAATATATTTAAGGGAAAAATTAAAACATTTGGATTTTAGTATATGAGGGGTGGGTTAAAAATTAGGAAACTTAAGTTTGAAAATACTATTAATATTTAAAAAGAATTACTATTTAGAAAATATGTAGATCATAATGTGTTGCTCAATTTCAATAAAAAAAAAATTTAAATCCGTTTTTAAAATGCAAAATTCAGTAAAAGAAACTATGTTTTTGTGTGTAATCATAATTTTATATAACATTTTATAATAACATAAGATTGGAAAATAGAAAAGGGTGGATGGGATTATCTAACTTCCATATAAGCGTCTATTTTCACGTGTCTATTAGTTTTACAAATAACCACACACCAAGGGAGGGAATGTGATTGGGATTCACAATTTTATTTGGTAATGTTAAAAGTATCACAGAACAAAATTTTGAGAATGAGCGATCTACAAAAAAAGTTGAAATAAGAAAAAACTATGTTAAGCGCTAAATAGACCGTCTATTTGTCGCAACATGTCTATGAACTGAAAAAGGTAAAATCGTCATAAAAAAGTGAAAACAATATTTTTTTAGGTGCTATAAACTTAATATATGTTGGTCAACTGGTCAGTTGACCAAATTTCTTTTTTTTTTTAAGTCAAAGTTTTTATACATTCCTTATGGTCCCATTTTTTCTATTTTTATGTATACTATAAAGTATAAAAGCATATTTCTACTTTATTTTTATGAATATTTTTGGTGACAATAAAGACTAATATCAATATGAAAATTTCGTTAATCCAAATATTAAAAGAGAGTCTAATTTTGTGTTTTTTTTTTCTTAGAGTTTGTTTTAGAAAAATGAGATATAATATGTTTTAATATAAGTATGATCGATATATAGTTCTAATTATTGTGATGGAGTTGGAAAGCCAAACACGATGTCGAGGACAAGACAAGTATAGTTTTCTAATTGTTGGGGGAATATTGATACGTGGCCGTTGTTCGGCCACTTCACCGGTCAATATTTTGATACGCAGAGACAGAGAGACTTAATTAAGCCGACCGCGAAACCGGTCCAAAAGACAATACCGGATGAAATATTCATCTTTGTCTTTAAATTTTTGAAATTAGTATATATGTCGACCGGTTCTTAAATCGGAAAAAAGTTTGTTGTCGTCGAGCGGTTATAACTCCAAAAATCTCAGTGCAGCTCTAACCGACTGGTTTCCGGAATTTTACCAGATATTTGCTGGTTTTATGATTCAATCAACTTTTTGAAGTTTTATAAAATCTCAACCGGCTGAATCTTCCATTCACGGTTGATTAACGGTTCAACGGTCCGATAGGGCTTTTAAATCATTGCTTCCTACTCACATCGCCATTTACTTTGGCTATGTCAAGTTGCAAATTTAAATGCAAATCTCCTCTTCTAGATGATTCCCTTTAGTTAGATTGTTGATTCAAAATTATATACTTTTTATGTACTTGAAAAACAATAAAGGGATGTATTGGATTGAGTATTTGATCGGATTTGATTTTTAATGAGTTTTTAGAAGATTTTGATTAATTAGGGAAGTAGTTGTGATTTTTTTATAGAAATTTTCTGCAATTCCACTTAAAACCATGTGATTTGAAGTGATTTGAGTCTTTGTATTTTTAACAAGGAAATTCCATTAAAACACCTTAAATCACTTAGGGGGTGTATTCAAACAGGAATTTGAAGTGATTTGTATTAAAATCTGAAATCTCATGTTATTGAAACAAGAATTTTAAAAAGTCTTATACAATTCAGTGTTATTGAAATGGTAATTTTAAAATGTATCTTCAAATCCATTGTTATTGAAAATATTTTAACTAATGGATTTTAAGTGATTAATGTGGATTTGAAGATACATTTTAAAATCACAATTTCAATAACATTGAATTGTATAAGACTTTTTAAAATTATTGTTTCAATAACATGAGATTTCATATTTTAATACAAATCACTTCAAATCCCTGTTTGAATACACCCCCTAAATCCCATCATACCCTCACACATTCTCTCTTTTCTTTAATTATATTATTCCTCACATATTCTCTCTCTTCTTTAATTCCATTATTCCCTTACATGTTCTCTCTCTTCTTTAATTTCATTGTTATCTTATATGTTCTCTCTCTTCTTTAACTCTTTATTTAACTCACACTTTTTTTGGTGTACTTTATAAAACTATTTATTTATTTTTTTATTTCCAAATTTCTAGTAAAAATCAAAACATGAGTGGACACAAAATTTATGGATAAGACAATCTCACCCTTTCTCCTTCTATTCTCTTCTTTGTTTTTTCTCTTTTTTCTTTTTTTTTTCTTGGTCTCTCATCATTCCAATTTTCCCTTATTTCTTTTTTGATTTTTTATTTTAGAATAGAAGTTTTATTTAAAGTTTGATTACGAAAAAATGCTTTTTCTAATATATCATAACTCATAATTTTTAAATCAGATATATATTTATTAATAAAAATTAAAATTATTGTACGATTTACGTAGTTGCAGAATAGTAGTTCTATTTTTTAGTAGTAGTATTTTTCGTATTTTATCAATTTTAATATGTATATTCCCATACGCAAAACATTATTTTTTTGTTTTTAATAAGCCTCCTAGTTACTTTTCGATTTATATTACATTATGAAAAAAAGTTCACATGATTCGTACATTTTTCACCAATGTTTAACTTAGTAATTAAATTATCTATAGTAAATACAAATTTGTTATTCATTTTAAATGGTATTACAATTTTTTACCAATATTGTCAAATTTTACCCCCTCCCCCCCTCCTCACAATTCTCTAAACCAAATATTTATAATTTTTTTTTAATTTTAACTACTTCCCGTAATGTTTACTCCACCCCGTAAAAAAGTTGTATGTCCATTAAAATAGATATTCTATTTTTGTGTGTGTCAAATAGTATGCAAATTTTTGGATTTTTTAAGTATGATTTATGACTTCTTTTATTGAATGTGTATTTAAATTTTAATTTCAATATATGCAGTTGCTAATTTTAATTTCATTTTATTTTCATTTGAAATATAAAAACCTTCATATTTCACCATAGTAGAATTACTATTATTATAGTAATTCTATTTTTGGAAAAATGTTCCTCTTAAACCATTTAAGAAATATATATCCGTTTTAAAAAATTTAAAGTATACATAATGTGAAAAAAATATATTTTTTTTCTTAACTAATGAAAAAAGACTATACATCTGCAACATGTTCCTGATCTTGCATATGTTAGAACTAATGGCGCTAATGATCATATGCAACAAAATGTAAATATTTTACACTAAACGTGAGCTTTCTCGCCTCCTCTTGATTCCATGCCTGGTTGGTGAGCCGGCGGATTTATAATATTCTTTTTTTTTATTCACGTCAACGGAAAATATTAGGCTTATTACTTGAGATTATTCCCTATAAATATGGTACGAAGTTTGAAAGTTTAACCCATACTCTACATTTATAGTCTTTCTTCTTCAATCTTTTAACCAACAACGACAATGTCAAACCATCTTCAAGAGCACTTAACATCTGCTTACTCTAAACCAGTTTTAACCGAAGAAGAACAAGAAGCCGATGAAAAAATGGTGTGCTTGCAAGCGGAGAGCATCGTAAACACCTTGGCTTTCCCTATGGTTCTCAAAGCTGCCTTGGAGATTGGCGTCATCGACACAATCGTTGCGGCAGGCAACGGCGTGTGGCTCTCACCTTCTGATATAGCAAGTAATCTCCCGGCCAAACCAACCAATCCGGAGGCTCGGGTGTTGCTAGACCGGATGCTTTGTTTACTCGTTAGCCACTCAATTTTGAAGTGCCGTATGGTTGAAAGTAGAGAAAGCAGTCACACTGGAAAGATGGAGAGGTTATATGCAGTTGAACCGGTTTGCAAGTATTTTTTGAAAGGTAGTAACGATTCTGATTCTCTCGCGTCTAGGTTCACCATGTTCCATGGGGAAGTGTTTTTCAAGACTTGGTACGTATTTCATTCTTTTAAAAGTTAAATTCAAACCAACTTCAAAACAATGTTATGTATAATATATACCTATCAAAATGGAACTAAAAGTGAACACATTGTTTGTGCAGGACAAATCTTAAAGGTGTGATTCTAGAAGGAAGGGATGCATTCATCTCTGCCCACGGCATGGGGCTTTATGAATATACCCGTTCAAATGAACAGTTCGCTGAGTTGTTTCATCGTGCTATGTCGGAACATTCCACCATGATCATGAAGAAGGTTCTAGAAATTTACAAAGGATTTGAAGATATTAATACTTTGGTGGATGTAGGAGGCGGAATTGGAACCATATTAGGGCTAGTCACTTCTAAGTATCCTCACATCAAGGGTGTTAATTTCGACTTACCTTATGTTGTAGCCAATGCTCCTTTTTATCCAGGTCACTTACTATATTTGGTAAACATTCATAGTAACTGAAGTGTTTTACTTTTAATGACTTTCTTTTAAACTTATTAATTATAGGAGTCGAGCATGTCTCAGGAGATATGTTTGTAGAAGTTCCCAAGGGAGATGCCATTTTTATGAAGGTATGATTTTATAATTTTTTGTATGCATTTAAGGCTAATTACGTCTTAAAATTTGGAAATAAAATGGTTAATTATTGACAGAGTATACTACGTGATTGGACGGACGGAGATTGTATCAAGCTTCTAAAAAATTGTTGGAAGAGTCTACCGGAAAAAGGGAAATTGATATTTGTCAATATGATTACACCAACAGAACCAAAGCATGGTGATTATTCCTCTAGCAGTGTGTATGCTATGGATATGTTGATGTTAACACAGTGCTCGGGTGGTAAAGAGAGATCTCTTTCGGACTTTGAAAATTTAGCAGTCAACTCAGGTTTCCGTCGATGTGAAGTCATCTGTCTTGCTTACACTTATTCTGTTATCGAATTTCACAAATAAACTTTGAGATTTTCGAAAGTAATACATGGTTTAGTTTCGTGTGCGAGTGCGAGTGGAAATTACGAGATATTGTTCTTGTACTATTAATAAAGAAACATGTGGAGTTTTTCTTTTGTTAATGCTTTTTATTGCATGTGTTATTGTTATATTTTGTTGGCTTCTTCTATTTTTCTTTATAGGAGTGTAGTTATTGTTTACCATCAACGAAGGACAATATTGTTTTGGAACAATAAAATGTAATGCTTTAGTAAGGCACTAAGAAAAATAATTACTTTTTATAGTATATGTTTTCTGATATAATATTATTATAATCTTATCGTATAGATAAATAGTGATAATGACTAAAAATTTATACCCGTAATTTTGGGGATACTAAGAAAATGAAACGGAAGAGAAGAGATTATATGAGAGGAACGTGTTTATTACTTGTGTTCTTGATAATTTACAAATGAAGTTTTACATTCTACTTATAGCTAAAATGAGTGAGACATTTGGGATCCACACTTACCTATAATTGTATAATTTTTGACAATTACTAACCTAGCTAGTTTGAATTTACTAATCTAGCTAGTTTGAATTTATAACACTCCCCCTTGGAGACCAATGTCGTCATAATCTCTTGCGTTATGTTCTCTGTTGCCTCGTTAAAAACTTTTCTAGAAAAACCCTGTGGGAAAAAAACCATAGTAAGGTAAAAAGAGTACAACTACGTAAGCTCCCCCTCAAATAGAACATATTACAAGTCTCGTAGATGGCGCATTCCAATGTTATAGACATGTTTTCTGAATACAGTAGTGGGTAATGACTTCATGAAGAGATCGGCTGCATTGTCACATGCTTGGACATATCTTATTTCAATTTCTTTGTTCTTCACGAGTTCTTGAGTATATGAGAAAAACTTTTGGGGGGTATATGTTTAGTTCTGTCACATTTGATATACCCTTTTTTCGTTTGGGCTACACATGATGCGTTGTCTTCATATAAAATTGTTGGTTCTGGATTTTTTTGAATTCCACTACTTGAGAGAATGTTTTTGCTTATTAATCTTAGCCACACACACACTCTCTACTTGCTTCATGGAGTGCGATAATTTCAGCATAGTTCGAAGAAGTTTTCACGAGTGTTTGCTTTTGAGACCGCCAAGATATAGTTGTACCTCCGATCGTGAAAACATATCCAGTTTGTGATCGAGCCTTATGTGGATCTGAGAAGTACCCTGCATCTGCAAAGCCAATCATTTCGGCTTTAGAATCTTTAGGATATAATAACCCTGAATCAGTGGTCCCTTGCAAATAACGAAAGACATGTTTAATCTCATTTCAATATCTTTGTGTAGGGGACCAACTGAATCTTGCCAAAAGATTAACTACAAATGATATATCATGTCGAGTACAATTGCAAGGTACATAAGGGCTCAAATTGCACTTAAATATGGTACTTTGGGACCAAGTATTTCCTCATTTTGCTCAGGTGGTATGAATGGATCATTTTTGACATTAAGTGATCTACCTGCCATAGGAGTGCTGAGTGGCGTTGTCTTATCCATGTTAAAGCGTTTTAACACTCTTTTGGTATATGTGGATTGATGCACGAATATACCATTTCTTGGATGCTCAATTTGTAGGTCCAAACAAAATTTTGTCTGTCCGAGATCTTTCATCTCAAATTCTCCTTTTAGATAATCTGATGCCTTTTGTATTTCCTTTTGAGTTCCAATGATGTTAAGATCATCTACATATACCGCAATAATTACAAATTCGGATGTAGTTTTCTTGATGAAAACGCATCGGCATATAGGATTATTCACATATCCTTCTTTTGTTAAATGCTCACTGAGACGATTATACCACATACGTCCATATTTTTTTTAACCCATATAATGATCTTTGCAATTCTATTGCACTTAACTCTTTGGGTTTAGAGCTTAGAGCTTCTGGCATTTTAAAGCCATTTGGATTCTATATATATATATATATATATAATGATCCATACAGATATGCTGTTACGACATCCATGAGATGCATTTCCAGATTTTCTTTCGCCGCTAGACTCATCAAGAATCTAAATGTAATTGCGTTCGTGACATGAGAATATGTTTCCTCGTAATCAATTCCAGGCTTTTGAGAAAAACCTTGGGCTACAAGACGAGCTTTATATCTCATATCTCATTTTTCTCATTTCATTTTTGAACGAATACCATCTGTATCCAACTAGTTTAACATTCTTGGGTGTGAGTACGATAGGTCCAAATACATTTCGTTTCAAGTGAACCTAGTTCGACTTGTATTGCATCTTTCCATTTTATCCAATCATGTCTTTTTTGACATTCATATACAGACTTTGGTTCTGGATTGTCATTCTCTTCATTTACCTCCTTTGATAAAAGATATGAGAAAACATCGTCAATATGATCCATTTCATTTCGAATCCATATCTTTCCATTATGGACATAGTTTAAAAAAATCTCATGATTTGCTTCAGATTTAGGATGCTCTATATTGTCATTAGGTTCATGATTTACTTCTTCCAAAATATTTTCCGTTATTTTGGGAGTATCTTGCTTTTTCAGCTTCCCTTCGTTTCCTAGGATTTTTATTCTTTGAACCAATAGGTCTACCGCGTTTCAAAAGTGTTGCAGACTCTCGTGTATCATTTGTTGTTCCACATTTTTATGATACTTCTACACGAACAGGAATATTTGCAACGAGTATATATGATTTAGTTACCGTTTTAGTTTCGTGTGCGAATGCGAGCGGAAATTACGAGCTATTGTTCTTGTACTATTAAGAAAGAAACATGTGGAGTTTTTCTTTTGTTAATGCTTTTTATTACATGTGTTATTGTTATATTTTGTTGGCTTCTTCTATTTTTCTTTATAGGAGTGTAGTTATTGTTTACCATCAACGAAGGACAATATTGTTTTGGAACAATTAAATGTAATGCTTTAGTAAGGCACTAAGAAAAATAATTACTTTTTATAGTATATGTTTTCTGTTATAATATTATATCATATAGATAAATGGTGATAATGACTAAAAATTTATACCGGTAATTTTGGAGATACTGAAAAAATGGAATGGAGGAGAAAAGATGATATGAGAGGAACGTGTTTATTATTTGTGTTCTTGATAATTTACGAATGAAGTTTTACATTCTATTTATAGCCAAAATGAGTGAGACATCTAGGGTGGGATTGACACGTACCTATAATTGTATAATTTTTGACAATTTCTAACCTAACTAGTTTGAATTTACTAACCTAACACTTTTAAAAAATTGTAACTAGTTTAAAAGTCGACTAATTCCATTTTTTTTAAAAAGCAGTCTAATCAGAAACTGAAAACTCTAGTCCTCACCTATAACTCACACATGTATAAACCTAAGTTTGAACTCTCTTCACCAAAACCCGTCTAACCAGAGAGAATAATAACAAGATGACGAAAATTAGTGACGAGAAATTGCTTCAACTGGCGGCACAAATGTTGACGAGAAAATAACATATGACGAGAATTAAGTGAGCTTTCAAAATCGTTCAGAAAGTTGCTCCAACCAGCGGCACAAATGTTGCAACCTCAAGCCGAAATGACATCTAACTATATAAAAGGGACTAATTGAGGCCAAAGAGAGTGTACACCTCAGCAAATTGAACTTCTTTACTAAACTACCACGTCAGCGTCCAAAAAAAAATGTAGCCATAATCTCGAAAAAATCTACATGGCTCCCACAATCTTTCCTTCCTCCTCTTCCACGAAATAGATCGATTCATTTTCTTTTCATTAACATTTTTGTAACGACAACGCCTTAAAATTAGTATATCATTCCTCCTTCCTCATTCCTCCTTCCTCATTCCTCCGTTCTCTGCTATATAAATCATGAGACCTAATTGGCAATTGAGTTCTGACCTTTGGTCGAACGACAAAACTGTAAGTTTTCTTTCACGCTTCATCTATCATACAGTTTGAATCATCACTTTCTGTGCCCTGTAAATCAAATTATAACAAAAACTGAGTTACTTTTTCGCCGCACTCTCCCTCTGTGTTTATCTCTCTCGCGCCGTGATATATTTTATTCATGTTGTGATAAACAAATTGAAAATCCCAAACCGTTTCTTTCTCTGATGGCTTGATCAGTTTGTGCATTTCAATTGGCATTAGGAAACGGAACCAATTTGTTTGATACTGCAAATTCACACGAGTTTGTGGGCTTAATGACAAACTTGCAGGCTTAATGGCATAAGCGAAAGATTTTAAGGAAACTCATCTGGTAATCTTAAAGCTTATGAGAAGTCTCTTTTATTCCCTCAAACATGTGCTTAATCTTCATTTTATTGACTATGGTGGTTGAAGTTACTATTTTGTATTAGATAATTATACTGTAGTACAAGCTAATGATTTTTGATATCTATTTCCAGTTTAAATGGGAAACATGATGAAGTTGTGATCATAGCAAAGTTTGCAGATTATCCGTGTGTAAACTGCAGGACAATTTGTGAATGCCCACAGATCTCTCTAAATCTTTCGTCTCTCTCTGTTTTTATTTCTGATTTGTTGGAGTTTACTTAAAAATTGGATGTTCAGTCTTAGGTATTTAAATTTTTTGAAGGTTATACTCTCTGAAACTTATGTTAACATGTTTTATCTACCTCTACTCATATTTAAAATATTTTTGTGCCTTTTTGACCGGACATTAAGCAGTGCAAATACAAGAGAGTTTCTCAGTGCTCCTAATAAATCTACAAGAAGACACGGGGATGCTGTGAGTATATTATTGTAGCAGGGACATACTCCACAACATAAACCATGACACTTGCATCAGTAAGTTTTATGAACTGTTGAAATTTAGAACATATAAATAGAGTTCCTATTTTAAAAATTTATGCTTCCACTCCTCAACTATCATCGAATCTTTTGGTAATAACTCAGGTAAAATGGGCTCACAAATGAGATCATTGTGGGAAGTTGTTTGCCTTATAATGTCATTATTATGATTTGAAGTTAGTGGCCATACATCAGTTTACAAATAAACATTAAATATAAACTTTTCTAATTCATCATTTTTGCTCTTTAATTAGCAATTTGGACATTTGGACCATCTAAAAAAGTTTAGTTAATAGATTTACATGTGTTAAATAAAAAATTCAAATGTAGGTTTTCTCGAACATGCTCTGCTTATATCTTCCTTAAAATATATAACCTCTACAGACAATGTTTTTTTCCTGACAATTGATAACTTATGTTCTCTTTTTTTGAATTAGTGTTAAGCTAAATATTCTTTGGTTAATTGAGAAAGTAAATGAGTATATATCAAAGAATGTCGATGAGTTCATCTTGCTTTAGCGGTAAGTATGATTACTTGGTTGTATGCATTTATTGTTTTGTCGAATAGATGTGTATTCTTCTAAAACATGTGCTCCTTCGACTCAGTGGTGTTTCATTCGTCTAGAGTCTTTGAGACAAACTTCTAAGCGTGCTGCTCTCCTATTTTCAGAGGTAATACTTTTTCCACAGAACATTGCCTTTGAAAACTCTATTCATGAGGTAATTGCAATTTATTGATGTTCAGAAGCTGATCCTCCCTGTTTTATAATTGTTGAATCAAGCAGTTCTCATGACACATACTCATTATTTACGTTCAGAAAGTGTATGGATGTAACAGTTTTCTTTTTACTTGCAATGAAATAATGATTTCTCACGTAAATTATGGAGACTGCATGTTACTAGAGTAGAATAAAACATGAGTACTTTAATATAACTATATCGATTTTGTCTTCTGTGTGATTGAGCTCTCTTTTATTTTTGGCTTTTGGTAAAACATGAGTACTTTAAAGGAACCTTTCTTATATTGGAGGCATGGAATGATGATTCATGGCAAAGAAAAACCGATATATGTCGCGCTTACCTTACGACCGCATGAGCTAAGATTTGGTTTCATAGATCCTTCATGTGCACGGTTCTGCATGCATGCATCTCCCAAATAACCAATAACTGAGACTGCGCACATACTATGTAGTGACCGGCTCATTAACGACCGAGCGAAGGATATCCAAAAAACTAAACAAATTTGTAGGTAAATACCCATAATTACACATAAGAAACGATTATATGAGTTTACATAAAAACGGCTATCCAAAAAGATTTTGTCATTTCGTAGGTAATTCATAATTGTAGTCTTATATCTTCATTCTTTATGTTAAAAAGTCTGATGAGATTTAGAAGAAAATACTAATATAATCAGTCTAACTAGCTACTAAATCTTCTATTTAAAAAGATGAGAAAAAACAAGAAAACACTATCAATACATACTTTATTACAATAAGAGAACACAAAACGCCATGTAAGAGTTAGTGATCATATGTCATTTTCAAATCGCATTCAAAATGTTAAAATAACTGTCTTCTAAACATTATTATTATTATCAATTTTAAATAATAATAATAATAATCACATTTAAAAATAAATACTTCAAATTCTGTTAGAATTTAAATATCTATAAGAAAATACTTAAATAGGAATTGAAGAATAGTCTACAAAATTTTTAAAAAATCCACATAAATACACAAAAATCTAAAAATTTTATATGATAAAAAAGAAGAAATTTCTAAAACTATTCTACAAAATTTATGGTTTTTTGAAAACTAGATGATACTTTTAAATTTTAAAACTAACTTATCCTACATCATAAATAATCTAAATGCTTTCAACAAATTAAATATATAAATTGTTCTTAAATTCAATTATAATATATTTGAATTTTGTTAAATATAATTGTAATGTAATATTTACGTGAAAATAATAACAATGAATGTTAATAATATCAAAAGTTCTGCATATGCAACGTTAAAGAAAAAAACATAAATGCAAATATATATATATATATATATATACACACACACATATATATATATA
>OVAN01010233.1:4896-15975 GCA_900406275.1 Anastatica hierochuntica | reverse complement strand
TTGGGGTCCCGGGCTGGTGGCTTTAAAAGCTCACGCCTGGAATTTAAAATGTCCGCTGAAGATGCAACATCTCATTTGGTAGATTCTCACCGGAAATTTAGCGGTAACCACAAAAATAATTAATAGGGGCGTTCGGTGTGCCACATTATGTCAATGGTGTGGTATTGCGGAGGAAACCATTAATCATGTATTTTTTGAATGCATCTCACTGGCTAATGTTTGGCAGTTTTGCAAGGATCCAGATAATAGAGTGGAGTTCCCCTCGAGTTCCATTTATACTAATCTGGATTATCTTTTCTGGCGAAACCCTATGAAAANAACCCTCTGAAAAGTTATGAAAGGGATCGCACCGACATGTTCCCATGGGTGCTATGGCTAATATGGAAAGCAAGGAATGATAAAATCTTTCAAGGGACCCAAACGGATGCGCTTATGCTCATTACGAATGCGGAGACCGATTATAAAACTTGGAAAGATGCGCAAGCTTCGCCCGCCCCAGAATAGGAACGACTCTCAGGGGATTTTCCCATCTTTGATGGCTTGGTTTGCCGGTTAGATGGATCATGGAAACAATCTAATCTCAATTCAGGTCTTGGTTGGATCTGTTTAGATTCAGA
Source organism: Anastatica hierochuntica (assembly GCA_900406275.1). NCBI lineage: Eukaryota > Viridiplantae > Streptophyta > Magnoliopsida > Brassicales > Brassicaceae > Anastatica > Anastatica hierochuntica. The sequence goes on along the minus strand of OVAN01010233.1, from coordinate 15,358 downwards.
CAACAGGATACTTTTAATGGGGGCAAGATGCCAACGAAGGAGTCTCTCGCCTCTCCATTCAGAGTTGGAAGCCCTGCTCTGGGCAATGTCGGAAATTCAAAGCCGGAGGATAAGTTGTCAACATTTTCAGACCGACTTTGCAGAGCTTCTCAATATGATTCAATACCCGGACGACTGGCCAGCTTTTTATACTCAACTTCAAGATTATCAACAACTTCGGAGTCAGTTACCAGACTTCTCCTTGACCTATATTCCGCGCACGGCGAACACACATGCAGATCGTTTGGCTCGTGGATCTCATTCTTTTACTTTCGATTTTATTTATGTAGATTCTACTCCGCCATCTTGGCTACCAAGATTGGAGGACAATGCTTGATTAATGTGTGGTTGACAAAAAAAAAACACTAAATTTTTTTCTATTAAAGGTACACCAGATTAAGCTCCAAATTAATCGGTCCCTCATTCCGAAATCCCAATTCCAAACCAACGAAGAGAAAGCTAGCGGCGGAGCCCCTGCGCAAGCCCCCCACTGCTGCCGTCATATCCCCAACGGCAAAGCGCCGGCCCCGGACCAAACCACCGAAACCACGCCAGGAAAGGGAGCTGCGACCATGTATGTCAGATGCTTATTGGGTCCTCGACGAAGACTGCCTCCGGAAACACCGCGGCCCCAAAGCACACCTGACGAACCCTAGCTACTGCGTCTTGCCACTGTTATTGACAGACTCCATATCCTTCATATGTCTAACTTAATCTCCGGCCACATATTCTCCGGCGTAGTCTCCGATGTATCTACCTCTCTCCTAACGGTTTCAGGTCTCTCTCGTCTTTTGTAGCTCTGATCTCTCACCTTTTTCTATTTTTACTTGTTTGCTTTCATGTGTTCTTACAAGATATAGATCTTGTGATCTTTACCTTCTTTCTCTTTCACTTTCTCTCTCTGCATCAATCAGCTTACCCTTTTATAGTTTCTGCCAAATCTCTATTGAATTAGCTAATTTGGCTGAATACTCTTTCTCATTTGTCAATTTACTTTTTTCTCTATAAAAGTTGTAACCTTTACTACAAAATGTGACATCATTGATCACCAGAAACTTAATAAATGCATATCCATTGTGCTTGAGGATCTGCTTATGTTGTTTCTTCCATTATTGTTGGTTTTGAACTTAAGAGGATCCAAGTTTTTTTTTTGTTTATTACTTATTAGATGCATCAAAGTCTCTGTCTTTGATAATAAGTAATAGCTTTGAAACTGCAGGGGACCAAAAAATGAATGAACTCCCAGGCAGGAAGGTTGAAACTCCGGTTCCAGGATGCTTGGGGAGGATGTTTAACTTATTTGATCTAGGAACATCTGTTAATGCTAACAAGTTTCTTACCGATAAACCACATCCTCATTGTAATGACTATTTCCTTCTCTTGACTGGTTTGTTCACTATGTAACTTGACATGTCTGTTCATCTCTCTCCGTTATCTGAGTTTTGTTATTGACATGAGGTAGTTTGTTGGCAGGATCCTCTCTGTCAAGGAGTCGATCTGACGTGACCCGAATGCCAAGCCCCTCGGGCCATTCAGAAGCTGAGTTGCTAAATTTTCTTTGAATCATTTGAAATGTTATGCATTGCCAGTAATAAAGAATATTTATTATTTGGATCGTTGTCCTTACTCCTCGCGGCATATGATATCTCTTGCCTGCACTGATTGCGCAGATTATGTCTGATATGAGGAGAATTGCTTCTAACAAAGTAAATGGTACGCCGATGAAGAAACTGATTGCTTGAGAAATGTCAAAAGAAGTCCAACATAAACATGCCCCGACTAATGTGGTTGCTAAGTTGATGGGTTGGAAACACTTCCCCAGCTGCATCTTGAGACTCCTACACAGAGAAGAAAATCCAGAAGCTATTCACACTCCTCGCTGCATCATGCGGTGACTTCTGCGGATAACGAGGTCCAAAACTATCAGGATCTCAGCAGAGAATTTAAAGATGTGTTCGAAATGTGGCAGTCGCCTCAGAAGGTGAGTCGTTCAAGGGATAGCTCGCCTATAAAAGGGAGATATGATGAAAGTGTGACTGAGAAGCTTGTTCGTCAAAAGTTTGCGGAAGCAAAACGCCTTGTAACAGATGACAATCTTCACCAATCCAAATAGTTCCAAGCTGCAATTGATGTTTTAAGCTCCAACAAGGACTTGCTTGTTAAACTTCTCCAGGAATCAAATTCATTCTCTCAGCATCTTACCGATGTTCAGTGTGTTTCTCATTCAGAGGCAAAGCGTATCACAGTACGGAGACCTTCAAAGACTGTTGAAAATGAAAAATTTGTGCTTCAAGGGAGGAAGAACAAGCAGGTTAAGAAATTGGCTTCATCAAGTCCAGGAGGTGGATGGGCAAACCGTGATCTGCTTTACTCGTCGTCTTATGCCAACCGAGGAACTGAGGAACATCCTATACAGCCTGCTCGAATTGTCGTCTTGAAGCCTAGCCAAGATAAAAAGGCTGTTTCATCATCCATATCTTATCCGAGGGGTTTGCAAAATGGGGAGTGTTTTGATGAACCTGGAGACGTAGAGAATACTGAAGTGCGTGAAAACCTGATGGGTCACCGCAGGAATGAGACGCAACCCTCTTCTGTCTTATCCAATGGTTATATCGGTGATAACAATTCATTTAACAAGTCAGATATCGAAGATCCATTGGGAAACTTTAGCAACCCTGAGATCATGTCGCCGGCTTCCAGGCATTCATGGGAGTGTCCAAATAGGTTTGAAAGTCCTTTCTGTTCAAACACTCCATGCTTCTACTTCTCTAATCATAGACAAATTGGAGCTGACTAATTGGTTGTTATATCATAGGTTCAAAAAATTCCCATCTACAATCGGATTACCATAAGAGCAGACATAGCCGCAACAGATAGTGAATTCTCTGCAGCCTGAGAAAGGTAACTCTCAAACACAACTCATTTTTTGTTAATCTCCACCTAACGAAATAGAAAACACTACAGTTAAACTGAACTTTAAAAAAAAAACATGTTCTAAACCGGTGAAATGCCGCCCAAAAAAAAGTATCAAGGCCAAACCCGAACCGGTAAAATACCCGCTCGGATCTTAAACTTCAATAACCGATAAAACGAAATCGAACCCAATCCGAATCAAAAGATTTCGAGTACCCCAAAAATATCTGAACTATGTACGAACCAAAAAACCATTAAAATATATACTCATTATCCATAGGATTTGAAAAATACTTATTTGTATGGAGAAATAGTTTTAAAAAACACAACAAAATACCTACGGTTTCTTAGCCATACACTCGAACCAAAACAATTAAACAATTTACAATTACTTGTACATATCTCGTCATACAATTTTAAACTTTATATATGTTTTATCTTTTAAAAGTCCTCCATTTATAGGATGTTAAAATATATTTGTTTTTTTTTGTATTTTTAAAACATAATTTAAACGGCCGTTCCAACTCAAACCAAACTGGAGAAGATCCGAACAGAACCGAACCAAGAAATATAAATACCCAAAAAATCGTGAACCTCTGGATCGAAAATTGAAAACTCGAAAAAGCCCAAACCAAACCCAAACGGGTATCCGAATATTCATCCCTATGAAATCTGAAACCAACAAATCCAACTTCTTATTATATTTCTACACTAATAAGGCCGAGCTTAGAAGCCTTACTCATTATGATTTGGAATACAACAAACAGTGTACTGCAACTAAAAGAAGCAAACTTTGAAAGCCCAATATTCCTACACGAATAATCATATTTCCGAAACAAAATACAAGACGCTACACCTACATGAAACTTTCTGAAACCAAACTACCAATCAAGCCCAATAACAAACGACCCAAAAAAACAAATCCCAAAAAAATTCCACACCACAATAATGACCAGAAGCAAAGAAAACCATTCAAATTCTCCACCCATCTATAACCCCATCTTCAACTTAAATTCCGAGCCCACTAAGCCAAAACTTTAATGCACACCCATTAATTACCTCTAACAAATTAATCTATATAAGATCGCGCACACACCCAGACCATCTCACCTCCCAAACAAAAACATGAAAAATGGTCATCAACAGAAATAGTTTGAGCCAGTTGGAATTGCTCCCAAATGATTTACTCACGGAAATCATGTGTAGGTTTGACTCTGACTCAAGAAAAGATCTCAGAAATTGCAAGCTCACATGCAAAGAACTTGCAGAGTCTGCGAATGATCCTAAAGTTTTCAAAAATCTGAACATCCATGACCTTGTCAACAACCCACTGCTTGCAAATGGTATGCTCTCCGAGCTCATGAAGAAATGTTTCCTCCACTCTAACCCATCAGCCCAATACGTGAACGGAATACTTGAGAATTTCGCCCGCAACAATCCCGTCGAGGGCCTCCACTACTTGCAACAGGCTGCTGATGCGTCGATCCAAGATACTATATTTCTCTACAGAATCATCAATTTATGAATGGGAGAGTTTGATGAAGGTAGCCGATACATGGAACTATTGAACTAGCGTGCCAACACTGCCCATGTTTATGTTTGTTGGAACAACATTAGAGCTTAAATGCATGGAATACTGATCACCAGGAAGCAAATCTACTTTCGCTCACTTCTGAAGATGAAGCCCGAACCGCCTTGCAATCCATATGACATCAACAACTCATGCGCCAACTGTTACTACTTCAAACATATGTTCAGGTTTATCTTCAACTTCTGAAAACACGGACTGGCAGCACACCCTCATAAACTTCCTTTGTTTTCTATGCTTTATTTAAACTTACTATGTATGGTTCACTATCATCAATAAAACCACCAACGTTTCGACCAAAAAAGGAATTGCACTCCACTGTTTTGCCAACTACACTGCTCTCTTAAGTGAAGAGTTGTACTAAAATAAACGTCTACGTAAATTAAAACCTATATGCCACCATAGCAAAAAAAAAGTAACTCAGTAGGTGCCTTCCCCTAAAATAAAGGGTGGTCCTAAAATGTGTTTCTATTTTATTTAAAATAACTACATATACATTCACTACCTATTTAGGTAAGTACATCAATTGAGAGATACACAAGTTTCACATAATATGTCGCCATAATATATGATATATGTCGCGAAGAAGATAAAAAGTGAAAATGTGATAGCTCATGTTTTCGTCCGAGATAACACTGCAAACGCACAGAAGTACGTTGTAGTGGTTCGGGATCGAATACACAGAGAAAAAAGGTAGCACAAAGAGTTTCATATCAAATAGCGGGCTAAAGCGAAAAAGAAGTCTTGTCAGAGATGCAATAAATCGAAATTCAAAAAGCAAAGAAAGCAAGCAAGCAACAGAGGGATTGTATTTCTATCAAAGAAGAGTTTGGCATTGGGTATTCTTAGGGAAACATTTCATTGAAGAATCGAATTATTGATTAGGGAACATGTTTTAAACAGTCTTGAACTCAAACACTAATATAGAACTGATATACTGTCGTAGTATCAATTCTCTATGTATTAGAAACCTCGAGACTAACTTTCGTTGACTCTTGGATTCTAATAATGCGATCTAAACAAGTTTGATAGGTTCACAATTCACTTAAACATCAACTTCCATTGGCTTAAGATGAATTGCTAAATTAGGATTCTTTCAGGCATTTAAACAAACACTTTCCAGGTGTTGAACAACCTAAAGTCAAAAACTAAGTGATCATTTTAATTTCATGCATTACGAACAATCATAGATGAAGATCCAATTGATTAAACCCCTAAACATACAATTCTATGTCAACAATTCATGAATCCCTATGCGAGAACCCTAAACCAAACAAGCAAACCACTCACTCATGATAATCAAACAAACACAGATAAGATCAGAGAGAGACATGATTGTATTGAACAGAAAATAAAGAGTAAGGTTCAAAATTCTTCTCGAATTCGAAGTACGGAAGATGATTCTTCTTCTTAGGTTACAAATCTCTCTCTCGCTCTCAAAGACTCAGAAAATAGCATAATGTTACAAGAAACACGAGTTTAGGTTTTTGTTATGAAATCTGGTTCACGATAAGTTCGGGGATTGATAAAACTTCCTTCGATGCTTGAAACCCGTCCAAAATGCAATATTTCCGCAAATACAAGCTCTATTCCTGTAAAAACACTAAAGAACACAAATCCGCGCCAAAGAGATCCGAATACATACTAAAAACAATAAATCTCGAGTAAAAACCGTAATAAAAACCACTAAAATACTAACACATCAAATCCTCCAGACTTGAATTTTTGCTTGTCCTCAAGTAAAGGAAACGAAGACTAACCCTACGTGAAAAGAAATTTGAAAACCAAATGGATCTTATGCTATCAGAAAACCTTACTCTGCACCACTTTCGCTAACCATATAGACTTATAAGAGTTAGAAAATTCTCCGCAAGAATCGCTGCATGACCTCCCAAGCCCATCTATACTCTAGAATCTGAACCTGCAAACTCAGCATCCATGTTAATAACTCTCTACATTCATTCAAGATAGGCGTGAAACTTTTTCACTAAAGAACTTGTAATCAGGAAATCAAACTAGGTATTCAAGGCTTTTAGTGGTGAGACTTAAAGTGTTTCGGGTATCAAAAACTGCGTCAGGATGCAAGACATTATGAAAAATCGTAGGAGAAAAAGAGTATATTGATATCCATGTCCCCTAACTACCCAAGTACTAACCACTAATCAAAAATAAACTGAATACGTGCAAACTTCAGGGTGAATCCAATCAACAAAATAATATGCAAATGCTAATTTTTAAACCAGACTCGAAGAAGAAGAAAATAATTTCGTTTTTTCAGAATGAAAATCTGGTAGAAATTAGCATATCAATGACGTTTTTAAATTTTAAAACACCCATACAACATGAAGAAATGCAACATATCCATCTAAACCACCAAAACACCCAACACCGAAAAATCAAACATTCAGGACCGTGTCTAAACCACCTAAATTTTTCAATCCTACCTAAGCAATTAGAAGGATCATGTCTACCATATTCTCTTCATTGTTTTTACACATCTGTGCATATAAGATCAAAAAGAATGCATGGAGATTCAAGGAGATAAGGTAAGGGTGTGCTGCCAGACTAAAGATGAGTCTGTCACTCAAGATTACCGAGAAGAATGGTAGAAAAGTGGGGATGTAGTCCTGAATGATGGGTTTGATTCCTGATTTCAAGTTCCTGGATCAAAGAAATTAAGTTCATTAGTAGGCCAAATAAAATAGAGTTAATAACATTTCAGACAAAAGTCTGAGTTCTAGAGATTTCTGGTGGGGAGTTTGGTCATGAGTTATTCCGGTTTGCCTATGCTAAAAGCCCAAATGAAATGGTCAATGAGAATATAAATAAGTGCAATGCGCATAGATAATAGTTTGAAATCATCATGAAGCATAAACAATCCATAACTGATTCAATAAAAACATCAAAATGACTCAAACAATACCAAAAGAAAAAGGAAAGCATAAGTAACCTCCCCTAGACTTATCTCACACCGTCTCGGTGTGAAACAAATCCAAAGAAGGGGTAAGTAGCAAATAACAAGGAAAAATAAAATCAATATGAGAAGAAAAGAGGAAGAGCAAACTTACCTAAAAACGTGTGATATAGTCGAGTAATTGAGAGAGGGATCGATTGATCTCTGTCCTTCTGTCTGGTGACCTGTTTCCTGCAATACAAAGGCCAAAAAACATGAAAAACGTAAAAAGTACCGAAAACCAAAACACCAAAGCCAAAAACACTACAAAACTAACTAAAATGAAAAAGAAAATTACCTAGTGGGTTGCCTCCTACTCAACGCTTGTTTAAAGTCACGAGCCTAACTGTAGTAGTGATGGATCAGTATGGAAGGGTCCTTGAACTTGCTCCGAAGCAAGCTCCACCAGCGAAAATCTTCAGCTCATGGATGATGTTCATCGCTTTCTTCACAGCAGTTGTTCCCTTCAAATTAAACTTTGGTGTAAGGATGGCCCTAACATTGGAGAAAGGTCTAAATTTACCTTTACGCTTCACTTTGTACTCAATCGCACTTCCATCGCATCCTAAAGGGATCAAGGTCAACTCAGAACTCTCCTCAGTATTGTGCTCTTTCTGCTTCACTTTCTTTTTGGTTATTAATTTTCTCAATGTAGAATGAACGTCTCCATCCAGGACTTCTTTGACGTCATTCTTTTTAGCAATCTCCAATGTTTCCTTACTCAATAAACCATGCTCCTCGTCAATCTATGATAAGGAAATTTGAAACGAATCCTCGGGTGTAGGGTTCCTCCACAGCCTCCTCAATCACATCAGTCAATGTGTCCACCCAAAATGTATGCCCATGAATGGTAGGCTTCTTTGTTGACTTCTCGAGGTTGAAACACACATACAATTTGCCCAACTGTAGATCAGTCTGACCATTCTGAACATCAATCATCTCTCTAGCAGTAGATAAGAATGGTCTACCCAAGTTGATAGGATCCTTGGGTTCTTCGTCAAGCTCCTAGAATACGAAATCAGTGTATACATAGCCTTTCCCAACACAACCAGAAATGTTATCGAGAATACCTATTAGCTTTCGAATTGATCTATCAGCAAGTATCAAGGATATCTTCGTGGGCTTATAGTTAGTCGGATTCAACCGCTGCGATACAAACAACAACATCAAACTCACTCCATAGCCCAAGTCACACAGACATCTCTCGAAGGTAAGAGATCCAATCTTGCAAGGAAAAACAAAAGGACATGGATCTTCTCGTTTCTCCAGTGCGATATTATGAAGAACTGCTACACTCCGCAGTAAGAAAAATACACATGTTTTTAAGGTCATGCAATTTGAAAGAATCTCTTTCATGTAGCTCTTAAGAGAAGGTACCATCTTGACTGCTTCGACGAAAGGCTATCGTACATGTAACTCATCAACAAGATTCTTTAGCTTTTTGTATCTGCTTTCTTTCATCTTTTGACGGGGTCTGGAAGGATACGTAGGCTTGGGAATGTAAGGTGGGGGTGGTACAAACTCATCCTCAACCTCCTGTGCCTTCAATTCATCACGAAAATCCAACAAACCTACGTCAGGACAAGGATCGATCGATCCAGGGACATGGATCGATTGATCTTTGTCCTTCTGTCTAGATGCTTTTGAGGTGGAATTGGACAAGGATCAATCGATCCTAAGGAAAGGATCGATCAATACCTGTCCTTCTGTCCTGGACAAGCATTTTTCCTCTTTTCCACTTCGAACTATAATAGCACTGCAGTATTCCATCAGATTCTTCTCCGGTTTGGCTGGAAGGACACCTGGTGGAGCTCTGTTGCTCGCAGAATTCTAAGCAACCTGTGTTTTCAGCATTTTCATTCGAACACTCATCGCCTCGAACTTCGTATTGAGGTCACTGTACATGCTATCGACTTTCTGATTGATGTCCGCAACAATCTTAGTCTGATTTTCCAGCACTTGGTGTAACATTTGTTTCAGATCACTATCTTCAGAAGATTAAGAATATTGTCCATGGTTCTGATTCTGATACCCTGTCTGATAGTTGTTCTTGAATCTTCCTGAACTAAACTGCTTCTGTTGATAGCCACTGTTTCTGCAACCATTGTTCTGATTCTTGTTCTGAAACCCGGAGTTGAAGACACTCAGATTCTGTTGGAAAGGCTTGTTCTGGAATTGGTTCTGTTCGTTGAAACCTTTATTACCAAAGTTTCCTTAACCTCCAATATAATTTCCATCTGCTTGTCCACCATTCAGCTCCTCAGTCATGAACTCATGATACAACTGTCCCATTTTCTGCTCTTGAAGCACAGGTGATTCATTCTGCTCTCCAATAAAATTTACTCCTTGTTGATCTCTCCTCATTAGCTCATCGAGCTTTGACTGAAAATCATCAATTCTCTTCTNGATACAACTCCTCCACCACGGTCATGATCTGATCTTCGATTGGCCTGACTATTCGCCATGTTATTCACCAGCATATAAGCTTCTTCCACAGTCTTGGTCATGAAATCACCATTGCTCGCAGTGCCCATAACATTCTGATATTTCTCCTCAACCCCATTATAAAAAATGTTGAGGAGATCCCAATCTGAGAACCCATGATGAGAACAATCATTGAGGTACTCTTGAATCTTTCCCAAGCTGCATGAAAACTCTTAGAACCCAATTGGTGAAATCCAACAATCTTGTTTCGGAGAGACATAGACCTTGATTTCGTGAAGAAATGTCCAAGGAAGGCAGCCCTGATCTCGTCCCATGTCGTCAAAGAATCAGGCTCTAGACTGTTATACCATCTCGTAGATTTGTCATTCAGANATTCAGAGAGAAACTGAACAACCTGCATTTCAGAGCTTCAGCAGGTACTCCGTTGTGCTGGATAGTATTGCAGATGGCTTCAAATTTATTCAGATGGTGCGTTGGATTCTGTGATGGCAACCCATGAAACTGATTCTGCTGCACCAAGTTAA
>OVAN01010232.1:0-15975 GCA_900406275.1 Anastatica hierochuntica | reverse complement strand
AGTCTGCTCTGGAAATCGAAAATAGCATAAACTCAATGGAAAACTCGAGTTTAGGTTTTAGGTAAAACAACTCGGTTCGTTTTAACTTCGGTTTGCGTTTTCAGGGTCTGGTCCGAAATCGGGACAAGGATCGATCGATCCATGTCCCTTCACAGGACAAGGATCGATCGATCCCTGTCCTTCTGTGAGGAAATTTCTTCAATCTTCTTGAGACTTCCTTCGGTGTTTGAATTCCACTCCAAATGCGTTCCTTTAGTCCATTCAAGCTTCGTTCCTGTAAAAACATCAAAGAACAACAAACCGCGCAAAAACGATCCGAATACATACTAAAAACCGTAATTCTCGTATGAAAACCGTAGTAAAAACCGATAAAATATGAATACATCACATGCCTAAGTCATTTTTCTTTATTTTTTTTAATCTCTTATTTTTCTCCTTTTTTTGTACTTCTGGTGCATGAACAAGCCTCATACTAGAAGCCAAGAGATTGCGAATCTTCTCGAATTTGAGTTGGAACCTGCGCGTCTATAGAGACAAAAGAAGAAGGGGAAGCTGCTGGAGGTTATTGAAAAATTTGAGTTTGCTGAAATCATGGGTGATAACATGGGAGAACACATTAAGGTTCATCAAAATTCTCTCTTTCCTGGAGTTCTTCCAGGAGGTGATCCACCTGCTGGAGGTGGTGCTAATGCTGGTGCTCAGCAAGCTGACCAAATAAATGTTGCAGCTGAGAGGCAACAACGCGCAAATCAACCTCAACGGAGGATGACTATGGCGCAATATGACACTCTGGAGGCTTTCTATGCGAATCATGTTTGGATTCGTCCGCCTCCCATAGAGAGAAGAGACTTTGATATCAAGATTGATCTCATTAACTTGGTGCAGCTGAATCAGTTTCATGGGTTGCCATCACAGAACCCAATGCACTATCTGGATAAATTTGAAGCCATCTCCAATACTATCCAGCATAACGGAGTGCCTGCTGAAGCTCTGAAATTCAGGTTATTCACTTTCTCTCTGAATGACAAACCTATGAGATGGTACAATAGTCTAGAGTCTGATTCTCTGAGGACACGGGACGAAATTAAGGCCGTTTTTCTTGGGCATTTCTTCACGAAATCGAGATCTATGTCTCTCCGAAACAAGATTGCAGGATTTCACCAATAGGTTCTGAGAGTTTTCATGCAGCTTGGGAAAGAATCAAAGAATACCTAAATGATTGTCCTCATCATGGGTTCTCAGATTGGAATCTCCTCAACATTTTCTACAATGGGGTTGAGGAAAAATATAAGAATGCTAGGACACCGCGAGCAATGGTGATTTCATGACCAAGATTGTGGAGGAGGCTTATATGCTGGTGAATAGCAGGGTGAATAGTCAGGCCAATCGAAGATCAGATTATGATCATGGTAGAGGAGTTGTATCATCAGATGCTAAGAGAATTGATGATCTGCAGTCAAAGCTCGATGAGCTAATGAGGAGAGATTAACAAGGAGTAAACTCTGTTGGAGAACAGAATGATGCACCTATGCTTCAAGAGCAGAAGATGGGACAAATGTATCAGGAATTCATGTCTGAGGAGCTGAATGATGGACAAGCAGATGTGAATTACATTGGAGGTCAAGGGAACATTGGTAATAGAGGTTTCAACCAACAAAACCAATTCCAGAATAAGCCATACCAACAGAATTAAAGTCTCTTCAACTCTGGATTTCATAACAAGAATCAGAACAATGGCTATCAACAGAAGCTGTTTGGTTCAAGAGGATTCAAGAATAACTATCAGTCGAGATATTAGAATCAGAACAAAGGACAATCTTCTAAATCTTCTGCAGATAGTGATCTGAAACAAATGCTCCACCAAGTGCTGGAAAATCATACTAAGTCTACTGCGGAAATCAATCAGAAAGTCGATAACATGTACAGTGACCTCAATGGGAAGTTTGAGGCTATGAGTGTTTGAATGAAGATGCTGGAAACACATGTTGCTCAGACTTCTGCGAGCAACAGAGCTCCACCAGGTGTCATTCCAGCCAAAACGGAGAAGAATCCAAAGGAATACTGTAATGCTATTACGGTTCAAAGTGGAAAAGAGGAAAACGTTCATCCAGGAAAGAAGGACAGGGATCGATCTATTCCTACCCTAGGATCGATCGATCCCTGCCCTAGGATCGATCGATCCTTGTCTAATTCCTCTTCACAAAATTCTAGATAGAAGCACAGAGATCGATCGATCCCTGTCCTTGGATCGATCGATTCCTGTCCTGACGTGGGTTCATCGGATTTTCTTGATGAATCAAAGGCACAGGAGGTTGAGGATGAGTATGTACCACCCCCACCTTACATACCCAAGCCTCCATATCCTTTCAGACCCCGTCAAAAGATGAAAGAACGCGAATACAAAAAGCTGAAGAATTTAGTTGGTGAGTTACATGTACGATTACCTTTTGTCGAAGCAGTCAAGATGATACCTTCTCTTAAGAGGTACATGAAAGATATTCTCTTAGATTTCATGACCTTAGAACAAGGTGTATAAGTTCTTACTGTGGAAAGTAGCGCAGTCCTTCAGAATATCGCACCAGAGAAACGCGAAGATTCAAGTCCTTTTGTTTTGCCTTGAAGTTTTGGATCTCTTACCTTCGAGAGATGTCTGTGTGACTTGGGCTCTGGAGTTAGTTTGATGCCATTTTTGAGTCTCACAGAGGCTGAACATGGTAAACTATAAGCCCACGAAGATATCCTTGATACTTGCTGATAGATCAGTTAAGAAGCCAATTGATATTCTTGATAACATTCCTGTTGGTGTTGGGAAAGGCTATGTATACACTGATTTCGTACTCTTGGAGCTTGATGAAGAACACAAGGATCCTATCATATTGGGTAGACCATTCTTATGTACTGCTAGAGCGATGATTGATGTTGAGAATAGTCAGATTGATATGCAGTTGGGTAAACTAGATGTGCGATTCAACCCCGAGAAGTCAACAAAGAAGCCTACCATTGATGGGCATACTTTTGGGGTGGACACATTGACTAATGTGAATGAGGAGGCTGTGGAGGAACCTTACACCGAGGATTCTTTTCACATTTCCTTATCACAAGTTGACGAAGAGGATGGTTTACTCAGTAAAGATGTATTGGTGATTACTGAAAAGAATGAGATCAAAGAAGTCCTGTATGGAGACGTTCATTCTACAGTGAGAAAACTCAAGACCAAAAAGAAAGTGAAGAAGAAAGAGCACAATATTGAGGAGAGTTCTTAGTTGACTCTGATTCCTCTAGGATGCGATGGAAGTGCGATATAGTACAAAGTAAATCGTAAAGGTATATTCAAACCTTTTCCCAAGGTCATGGCCATCCTTACACCAGAGTTTAAAGAGAAGGGAGCAGATGCTGCGAAGAAAGCGATGAGCAGCATCCTTGAGCTGAAGATTTTCGCTGGTGGAGCTTGCTTCGGGGCGAGTTCCAAGGCCCTTCCAGACTGATCCATCGCCCCTAGAGTTAGGCTCGTGACTTTAAACAAGCGCTGAGTGGGAGGCAACCCACTCGGTAATTTTCTTTTTCATTGTAGTTAGTTTTGTAGTGCTTTTGGTTTTGGTGTTTTGGATTTTGGTACTTTTTACGTTTTTCGTGTTTTTAGCTTTTGTACTGCAGGAAACAAGTCACCAGACAGAGGGACAGAGATCGATCGATCCCTGTCACATTTACACGGCTATATCACACGCGTTCAGGTAAGTTTGCTATTTCCCTTTTCTTTTCATCTTGATTTTGCTTTTCCTTTTTATATGCTACTTATCCCTTTCTTGGATTTGTTTCACACCGAGACGATGTGAGATAAGTTTGGGGGAGGTTACTTATGTTTTTCTTTTTCTTTTTTTGTTGTTTGAGTCATTTTGATGTTTTTGTTGAGTCAATTTATGGATTGTTAATGCTTCATGATGATTTCAGACTATTATCTCTTTCGCATTGCACTTATTTATATTCTCATTGATCATTTCACTTGGACATTTAGCGCAGGAAAACGGGAATAATTCATAACCAAACTTCCCACCAGAAATCTCTAGAACTCAGACTTTTGTCTGAAATGTTATTGACTTTATTTTATTTGGCCTACTAATGAACTTAATTGTTTTGATCCAGGAACATGAAATCAAGAATCAAACCCATCATTCAGGATTACTTTCCCATTTTTCTACCATTTTTTTCGGTAATCCTGAGTAACCAGACTAATCTTTAGTGTGGCACCACACCCTTACCTTATCTCCTTGAATATCCATGCATTTATTTTTGATCTTATACGCACACATGTGTAAAAAAAAATGAAGAGAATAAGGTAGACATGATCCTTCTAATTGCTTAGGTAGGATTGAAAAATTTATGTGGTTTAGACACGGTCTTGAGTGTCTTATTTCTTGGTGTTGGGTGTTTTGGAGGTTCTGATGAATATGTTGCATTTGTTCATGATGTATGGGTGTTTTAAATTTTAAAAACGTCATTGACATGCTGATTTCTACAAGGTTTTCGTGCTTTGAAAAAAAAACGAAAATTCAATTTTATTTCCTTTAATCTCGTTTAGAAATTAGCATTTGCATATTATATTGTTGGTTAGTTTCACCATGCAGTTTGCACATATTCGTTTTGCTTTTGGTTGGTTGGTTGCATATTATATTGTTGGTTGGTTACTCTTTCTTGTGATTTTGCATAATGTCTTGCATCTTGACATAATTTTTGATACCCGAAACACTCTAACCCTCACCACTAAAAGCCTTGAATACCTAGCCTGATTTTGTGATTACGAGTTCTTTGGTGAAGAATTTTCACGCCTATATTTAATGAATGTAGAGAGTTGTTAACATGGAAGTTGAGTTTGCAAGTTCAGAGTTTAGAGTATGGATGGGTTTGGGAGGTCATGCAGCTATTCTTGGGGAGAATGTTCTAACTGTTCTAAGTCTATATGGTTAGCGAAAGTAGTGCAGAGAAAGGTTTTCTGATAGCATAAGATCCATTTTGTTTTCAAACTTCTTTTCCAGTAGGCTTAATTTTTGTTTCCTTTACTTGAGGACAAGCAAAGATTCAAGTCTGAGGGATTTGATGTATTCGTTTTTTATCGGTTTTTTACTAAAGTTTTATTCGAGAAAAAATGGTGTTTTGATATGTATTTGGTTCTTTTGAAGTCTTTTGGTGTTCTTTAGTGTTTTTATAGGTTTTAGGTTGCTTTGGAGAGAAACAGAACAATTTGGGCCAAAAAGGGATATTTGGAATGCAGAATCATGTTGAAGTACCAGAAGTTTGACCTTTATTTATAAACTTCCCACCGTTTGATCGAGCTAAAATTTTGATACAAGATAGCCACAAGAGTTAGCTTAAATTTGAAAGTGATTTGAAGGAAATCCAACGGTGCGATAAAACGTTATGGCCATTGTACTTAACACCTGTCATGCCGACAACGAGGAGACTAATGCGAAAAATGAGCATCTTGGCAGAAGGACAGAGATTGATCGATCTGGAGACAAGGATCGATCGATCCCTGTCTCGACACGACCAAAACCACTTATCTTGAATCAGAATCAAAGATTGAAGATCAATATTACATATAAAAACACCGAGACTGGTTTTTAGGTTTTAGAATGCTATTTTTCTGAGTTTTTGAGAGCAAGAGAGTGATTTGTAACCTAGGGAGAAGAATCATCTTCCGTACTTCGAATCCAAGAAGAATTCTGAACCTTACTCTCCGTTTATTGATTAATACAATGATATCTCTCTTTGATTTGATTTGTGTTGATTCTCTGATCATGAGTGAGTAGTTCATTCGTTGGGTTTAGGGTTCTCGCATAGGGATTCATGAATTTTTGACATAGAATTGTATGATTAGAGATTTAATCAATTGGATCTTCATCTAGGATTGTTCATAATGCATGAAATTAAACAGATCACTTAGTTTCTGATCTTAGGTTGTTTAACGCCTGGAAAGTGTTTGTTTAAATGCCTGAAAGAATCCTAAATGAGCAATTCTTCTTAAGCCAATGGAAGTTGATGTTTAAGTGAATTGTGAACCTATCAAACTTGTTTAGAATGCATGATTAGAATCTGAGAGTCAACGGAAGTTAGTCTCAAGGTTTCTAATACATAGAGAATTGATACTACAGAAGTAGATGAATTCCATAATTGTATTTGGGTTCAAAACGGTTTCAAATGTGTTCCCTAGTTAATAATTCAAGTCTTCAATGAATTGTTTCTCTGAGAATACCTAGTGCCCAACACTTCTTTGATTGATTGACAACCTCGTTGTCATTTGTTTGCTTATTTTGCTTTCTCAATTTCGATTATTGCATCTTCTACAAAATATCTTTTTCGCTTTAGCCCGCTATTTGATCTGAAATTCTACGTGCTACCTTTGGTCTCTATGGATTCGATCCTGAACCACTACAACGTACTTTTGTGCACTTCCAGTGTTATTTCAGGCAAAAACCTGAGCTATCAGGCACGCATGATCTTACCTAAGTAGTGAGATTTAAGTCTACTTGTATTAATTATGCAAGGGTAGATTTAAGTCTTAATATGGTTTAGTAATGAATAACAACAAAAGTCTATAAGAGAAAAGAGGAAGGAATTGTTGGAGCATGTCCAAAATACCAAAAGAGGAAAGATCACATGTGTGTCTTAAGGAAGCAACAACAAAGAGAGGTCCCTCTCCTAGTATATGACCGTTGGGGACAAGGAGGAAGAAGACAAAATCCAAGTTTCCAAGCTCATTAATTATAGTACTTTGTAGTTTGAATTATTATTCGTTTTATGTCTTAGGATCTTCTATTTGAAGATCTAGCTATGTAACTCAAACCATCAAGAAATAATATTCTCTCCTTGAGTCTTATTCTCTCCTCTCTTCTACTCTCTCATTTCTTACAATGTTCTTGATTTCTATACACTAAATCATATTAAATCTAACATGGTATCAGAGCCAAGTGCTCAAATTCTCTTACTCTCATCTTGATTCTACTCTTTTTCTGCAAAAGCCCTCTCTTATTCTCTATTCTTTTACGGTTCTTCAAGCTCTTAATCTACCTCTCTTCTCTTTCTCAAATTCTAAACATCTTAAACTCTTGAAAACAATGGAGAATATAAAACTTCTTATGATTCCCGTGACTCTCAAGGGTCCAAATTGCCTCCTTTGGTCAAGGTTAACCAAAGCAAATCTAAGTAGAAGAAGACTTTGGAAGCATGTTGAAGAAGATGAAGCTCCAAAGATCACAACTCAAATTGAAAGTGAAGATGGCCGAGACATAGTCATCATGGACTCGGAAAAATGGGTTCACTAAAATCAATTTGTGTTGTCCATACTTCAAAACTCCCTTGAAGCATCCATTCTTGAAGCCTATTCATATTGTGAGAGTGCTAAGGAGCTATGGGATACCCTTAAGAAGGTATATGGCAACATATCAAACCTAAGTCGTGATTTTGAAATTAAGAAGGCCATTAACAATCTTAGTCAAGAAAGCATGGAGTTTACTCAACACTTTGGCAAATTTAGGAGTCTTTGGGCCGAGCTAGAGATGCTTAGGCCAAACACCGTTAATCCTACTATCCTTAATGAACGGCGTGAGCAAGAAAAAGTCTTTGGACTTCTCTTGACATTGAGCTCAACCTACAATGACCTCATAAAGCACATATTGAAGGCGAATAAGCTACCATCTCTTGATGAAGTTTGTGCCCAAATCCAAAAGGAAAATAGGTCACTTAGTCTATTTGGAGGCAAAGGAAAAATGATCCATCTAGCCAACAAGGGATACTATCAACAAGGCAGTGGAAGTCACGGGTTCAAGCAAGGGAATGACCAAGGCTCTAAGGTGTGTGAACATTGCAAGAGAAATGGACACACCAAAGAAGGATGTTGGATCTTACACCCTCATTTAAAGCCAAAATTTTCCGTGTTCAAACAAAGGAGAGAAAATGTGGCAACAAGAGTCAATGAAGAGCCTAGTAGCTCTACTTCTCACAACAAAGAGGAGGAGTTCAAGTCTTGGCCGCCTCTATGATGAGTGCACAATCTAAAATGGTGAAAAAGATGGACCTGAATGCACTCATTCAAGCTCTTAAAGACGATTCCGGTACTGTATTTGGTAAATCATTTTTAGCATCTAATATCACTAAGCCATTGACAGTAGATTTCAAAGCATCTCATCATATGATTAGTGATAAGAATTTACTTAAGAATGTGAAAACATCATTAGGAAGTGTTATAGTAGCAAATGGTCATGGTGCTCCCATTAAAGGAGAAGAAATTCTTAGGTTATTTGATAAAAAATCTAAAGCTCTTCACATGCCTAATTTTACTTCTAATTTACTCTTGGTTAAGAAGACTACTAACGACTTTAATTGCAATGTTATTTTCAGTCCTAATGATGTTCATTTTCATGATATTAAGACAAGTAAGGTGTTCGGAAAAGGGATTACAAAGGATGACTTGTATATGCTTCAAGACACCAAGCCATTACTTGATTTACCTCATGCTTTTAAATCTGTTTCTGTTTCGGATAATAATGCATTATGGCATGCTAGATTAGGACATCCTCATTCTAGAGCATTAGAGTTATTATTACCTAGTATTTCATTTAAAAATTATGAATGTGAGGCTTGTGTTCAAGGTAAACATTGTAAGTCGGTTTTTCCAAAATCAGAATCTATTTATGAAAATTGTTTTGATCTTGTTCATTCGGATGTATGGACCGTACCATGTTTATCTAGGGACAATCATAAATATTTTGTAACATTCATTGATAAAAAATCGAAATATACTTGGATAACCTTAATGCCATCAAAGGATAGGGTTCTAGATGCTTTCATTAATTTTCAGAATTATGTGGCTAACCATTTTAATGCCAGGATCAAAATTTTTAGATCTGAAAATGGTGGAGAGTACATAAGCAACCAATTCAAAGTCCATCTCAATAAACATGTAATTCTTCACCAAACAAGTTGTCCCTATACTCCTCAACAAAATGGGGTAGCCGAAAGAAAGAATATGCATCTAATGGAGGTAGGGAGATCAATGATGTTCCATGCAAACATGCCAAAGAAGTTTTGGAGTGATGCTGTTATATCATCTTGCTATCTCATCAATCGGATCCGTACCAAAATTCTTCAAGAAAATTCGCCATATAAGGTACTAAACAAAGCTAAATCATCCATTAATCACTTACGCATATTTGGTTGTGTTTGTTTTCTCTTAGTCCCCGGAGAATTAAGGAACAAACTAGAAGCTAAAAGCACAAAGGCTTTGTTCATTGGGCACTCAACTACTTAAAAGGGCTACAAGTGTTATGTTCCGGAAAAAAAGAAAATGATGGTGTCTAGAGATGTTTATTTTATGGAATCAAAAGGGTGCTTTGAAGAAAAAGATTGGATAGTTTGAAGGATATCTCAAGTTCACCTTCGCATAGAGCTCAAAACTTGAGGATGATACTTCAAAGCCTCGACATGAGTAGCTTGGAAGTTCCTAGAAGGGAAGAAACATCTAAAGAATACATTCCACTTTGAACATGAAGGGGGATATCAAGAAGAACCTCATAAGGCTTCTTCCTCGGATCATGATCAAAGGGAAGTCCAAAAGGAAACCGAAAGTCATACCCAAGAGGAGGTTAAAGAACAAGAGGAAGAGATTCAAGAAGAGACCGAGAATGAGGAATAAGAAGTTGAAGAAGTACAACCACTTAGGAGGTGCACAAGGATAAGAAGAGATCCTTCAAAATGTTGTAGCACTCAGGTATATTACAACAATCAAGTTGTGGCTCATCCTATTCAAGCAACATGCTCTCTAGCCACGTATCCTCAAGAATATCAAGTGTTCTTAGCTAACTTGGATGACCAATATATACCAAGGACATATGAAGAAGCTAAGGAACACAAAGTTTTGAAAGATGCGGTTGGGGATGAACATAAAGCAATGGATGCAAATGGAACATGGTTTGAATCCAAATTATCAAAAGGAAATAAAGTCGTATCAAACAAATGGGTCTTCACCATCAAATACAAGATTGATAAAACAATTGAGAGGCATAAAGCAAGATTAGTGGCAAGAGGATTCACACAAGTATATGGAGAAGACTACATTGACACATTTTCACCCGTGGCAAAGCTTCACACAATTAGGATTGTGCTCTCTCTTGTCGTGAATCTTGAATGGGATATTTTGCAAATGGATATCAAGAATGCATTCTTACGAGGAGAATTAGAAGATGAGGTTTATATGCATCCTCCACTGGGGTTAGAACATATTGTCAAGCCCGGAAATGTGCTTAGACTCAAGAAAGCTATCTATGGACTCAAGCAATCTTCAAGGGCATGATACCAAAAACTAAGCACGACACTTAATGGCAAAGGTTTTAGAAGATCCGAAGTGGACCATATGTTGTTTACTCTCCCAAGTTCGAATGGGATAGTAGTGGTGCTTGTGTACGTGGACGACATTATCATCACGGGAAGTGATAAAGAAGGTATATCTCAAATCCGTTTTTGATATTAAAGATTTAGGTGAACTAAAGTACTTCCTATGAATAGAAATATGCCAATCAAAAGATGGGCTATTTTTATCTCAAAGGAAGTATACACTTGATATGTTGAATGAAATAGGTAAGCTTGAAGGAAGAATAGTCAAGACTCCTCTTGAAGATGGGTACAAGATACTACGTAAGGGGGAGTTTGAGAATGAGCCGTTTGAAGATACAAAATTATATAGAAGAATGGTTGGAAAGCTTATATACCTCACCATTACAAGACCGGATATATTTTTTGCTGTGAATCAAGTGAGTCAATACATGCAAGCTCAACGATGTATCATTGGAAGAAGGTGGAAAGAATTCTAAGTTACTTGAGTGGAACATCAGATCAAGGAGTTTGGATGGGTTGCAACAAGAAAATCGAGATAGTGGGATATTGTGATGCGAATTGGGACAAAGATAGGAATGATAGAAGATCTACTACCGGTTATTGCACATTCATTGGAGGAAATTTGGTCACTTGGAAGAGAAAGAAACAAAAGGTGGTTTCTTGTTCAAGTGCCGAGGCCGAATATAGAGTCATGAAGAAGCTCACAAATGAGTTGGTTTGGATCAAAAATCTCCTCAAGGATCTAGACATCGAGTCATCATCACCCATCACAATGCATTGTGATAATCAAGTCACTATTCACATAGCGTCGAACTCGGTGTTTCACGAAAGGACAAAGCATATAGAAGTGAATTGTCACAAATGAGACAAATGATTGAGGAAAGAGTCATTTTGCCGTGTTATACAAGGAGTGAAGATCAATTGGCGGACATCTTCACAAAGACAACTAGCAAGAAGATTTGTGGGTCTATTTATCCAAGACTTGGACTCACAAACATTCAACCCTCTTAGCCATGCGGACTTGTACTCTTTTTCCTAAGTGTGGTTTTGTCCCAAAGGGTTTTCTCACTTAGGTTTTAATGAGACAAGAAATCATGACTCCGATCTTAACTATAGTAAAGGACCTATACTTAAGCTTGAGGGGGAGTTTAAGATTTAAGTCTACTTGTATTAATTATGCAAGGATAGATTTAAGTCTTAATATGGTTTAGTAATGAACAACAACAAAAGACTATAAGAGGAAAGAGGAAAGAATTTTTGGAGCATGTCCCAAATACCAAAAGAGGAAATATCACATGTGTGTCTTAAGGAAGCAACAACAAAGAGAGGTCCCTCTCCTAGTATATGACCGTTGGGGACAAGGAGGAAGAAGACAAAATCCAAGTTTCCAAACTCATTAATTATTGTACTTTTTAGTTTGGATTATTATTTGTTTTATGTCTTAGGATCTTCTATTTAAAGATCTAGCTATGTAACTCAAACCATCAAGAAAGAATATTCTCTCTTTGAGTCTTATTCTCTCCTCTCTTCTCCTCTCTCATTTCTCACAATGTTCTTGATTTCTATACACTAAATCATATTAAGTCTAACACTAAGCTCCATAAATCAATCGCCCATGGTGGGATTGTCTAGTAGCAACCAAATCATACTTTACCATCTCCATTGGCTTGTATTGTGTTCCCACTAGCCATTCAAATAACTGAAGAAGTATAAGTTTAAAATGATGAAAAGGAAGTAACAATCTCTACGAGTATCCGTACACTCGCACAAACAAAGATTAAAATCTACCCTTGATAGTACAAGGTATGATTTACAAAGGTATTACAAAATAGAGTATTGAGCATATATACACACAAGAGAAAGTTTAAAAAAAAAACTTCAAACATAGAAAACAAAAAAGTGACCTTTTACAAGGATAAAGAGAGTTAGAGTAATTAATCGTAAATAATCAAAACTTATCTAACTGTATTCAAATTTTTTCTTACAACTTTGCAAAGTTCTTACTCTGATCTCACACTTGATTTAACATTTCAGTTTTACTTAGATTACTCTTCTATAGGTCATTTTAACGATAAAGAGAAGATATGTAGAAAGTTTGAAGATAGAGATTAGCTATTACGTTAAAATATATACTGACGTTTATGAAAAAAATTCATGCTCTTACATAGCCCGAAAGTTTTATTTCACAAAAGCCAAGGTCAATCATTGGGAAGGTGAGTTTCTATTTGTCTAAGCCGATTTTCACATATAGAAAGCTTTATGTTGCGCTTTCCAGAATAAGATCACGATTTGGTTTGATGATTCTTATAACATACGAGAACGGGAAATCTCAAAGAACAACAGCAAATATTGTGTACAAAAAAGTACCAACACATAAGATGATCTTTTTTGATGAATCACAACTTTAGATGACAACATTAGAATTATATCCTTCTTTGTTTTTTTTCTATAAGTTTTAAGGTTAATATCTTAAGTTTTTAGTTCTAAATTTTAAAGCAGATTACAAAATTTATAAACATATTGTTTGAGCCACACAAACCACCATGGGACACATAATCATTACTTTCTTATAACGTTTATTAGACATAGTTTTACTCTGCTTTCAATAGCTGAGTTTCTTTATTGAGCATAATACTTTTAAGAATCCAAAAGAGATAACTCATTATCATTTACGGTATATTAACGCAAAGAAAACATCGACAACATGATACAGAAAAAAGGCAAATAGATGAATAAAGATGAACTATAGTGGTTCATATCCTAAAATATGATGTTTATAATATGAAACCAAACTATGCCCCTAGTTTGATGGTCAACCCGTTTCTGGTGTGTACCCTCTAACAGCTCCGGCTGGCAGCAGAACCTCAGTGCCTCCTCCCCTGCCACCTAACCAACCATACTCCCACCAGCTAGATTTTCAGGCTAATTTCCCACCCTTATCTCCAATTGCTTCTGCTATCTCTTCCTCTCTTTATTCCCTTTGTTCTTCTCCAGCTTCTCATTCTAAACTTGAAAATGTAGTTCTTGCTCTTCTTGTAACTCGCCATTCCAGGTCTGTGATTGTAAAAAATGAAGTGTCTGCAAGAAATTAAGCTACATAACTTTAGCTTCAAACCCTAATCCATTTAGTCAAAACCTTAAATCCCGCAAATTCAGTTTCAACTCAACCTTGCCTTCTTCCTACCCATTCTAAGGTACAGGGCCTTCTACCAGTTTTAACTCAGTCTCTTATTACTCAAACTTTAACCCCAAACAACCAACCAACCAATTTTCACCTTCTCTAGCACAGTAACCACCTCTTCTTCCTAGCTCCCACCAATCCTACCTCCAGTCTTTGCTCAACCCCCTATAAGTCTAAACCCTTCGTCTCAGCAATCACCCCCATTTCTAAACCATAACCCCCATCCCCTCCCCCAACCCACCTCCTAACCCCACTTCAAACCAATCGGCTTAGTCACTGCCAGGACTTCAGGTTTCATCAACTTGGGCTGCAAAACTTAAAAGATCAACTGATAAAAGTTTGGAAAGACTTGCTCCCATCACTTACTCAATTGTGGAGAAACCTCGTGTTAAAAATCCTTGATGCTATCTTTAACCAAGGAGCTGACATGCATAAATAATTTATCAACTGCAAGTTTAAAGGTAGGCCTCCAGCATACAACCACATCCAAAATGTACTGAGCCATATGTTGGGTAAAGGTAGAGAGTTAGAAATTCACCTGAACCAACTATCCAAATCTCTGCTTGTAAGGGTACCAAATGAGTACCTATGGAAGAAGATCATAGAGAAGAAGCTATGGTAGATTGGTGAATGTATGTTCTTGGCAACAAAATGGAATGCTCATGGTGAATACTCAACAGATTTGGACTATATACCTATATGGGCTCACCTAAAAGGGGTTCCATTCAACCTTATGCATAGGAAGAGACTAAGTCTAATAGCGGGAATGATAGGTGACCCTAAAGAAAGAGACGCTTTCACTATGAACCTGGTCAACATCAATGTAGCCCATGTTAAAATAGAGGATGATCTTACAAGACCTCTACCATCAGATGTTGAAATTGAAAGAGATAATGGAGAAGTTGTTACCATTGATGTTGAGTATCCTTGGCTCCCTCCAACCTGTCCTATTTGTAAGGAAATAAGACATGTTAACAGATATTGTCCCTTAATTCCACCTCCCCCTAGTGGGACTATTTGGGTCCCTAAAGCATCAAAACAAGTTGTTGCCGCTCCAAATCATCCTACAGAAAAGCATATGGGACAAAAATATAAAATTAAACCATGTCCGTGCATGGTACAGATCAACAACGAGTTATCTGTAGATATTCACATTAACAAAAAGAAAAAAGAACTATCACGTATTTGTAGAAAAACGAATGTCCAAACTAATTTATGAAAATCTTGAAATAAAGAAAAGCTAAGATATTAAATTCATTGGGATTAATCTTTGCTTCAATATAAATTTTAGGATATTTTCTTAACAATTTAAAACTTAAATCGTATTTAACTATTGTCTCCTACTCCGAGCAGAAGAGTTTAAGTTAGTTACGAAACATGAGAAACAGGTAAGCTTAATTTTGTTAAAAAAGACCTAATTAGGCTTTATATAATTGGTTGAACAGTTTAGTTTGAGATCTTTGGCTCTTCGCCAAGAGAGACAGAACTGACTGCAAGATCAGTATATATAAGACAAAATAAACATTGCTGATTGATTGATCAAAGATTAAAACATCATTGATATGTTAATTTGAGGAGTTGCAAGCGCTCTTAACGAGAAATTTTATTAAAAAAACATTTGAAGTGTGAGCACCTTTTAGAATGCTAGTAAATAAACCATGAATGATAGAAATATATTTCGTTTAAATATTTGACTTACAAAACAAAATGCTTATGTAGTAGACTAACAATTGCTAAAAACTTTTGATGCTGAGAGCTATGAGTTTCTTAAGAGGAGGACGACGCTTATTATTGTTCTTCCTCAAGCATTTTAAAAGCCATGTAACCATGAACCATGTAAATGATCGGTCTATTGCAAGAAAAGAAACAACATTTGTACATTAAGCATGTAAAGTTAAATACAAAAGGAGAGATTTATAAAAATTCAGGATCGGCTCGAAGGATAACGAGATGAAATATTGGTAATGGTTCCGTTTTATAAATATAGAATATCGGGTCTCCCCATAAGGGATTTTAACCCTCAAACTATTATGACTCCTTAAATTTACGGTACGCAGAGCCGTGCTTTGTTGAAGATCACGTCCACAATGACGGCGTGGACGGTGATGACGGCGCGGTCGGTACGAACGGCGCGGACGGTCACGGACGGTGGCCGTAAGATTTTGTCAACTATTGTATGCTCACCAAACCTCTATAACCACTATAAATAGACGGCATGGTGAGAAGATGAATCTCATCCTAAAATTGAGAAGACACAGAGAGGAGGAGAGGTAGAAGAAGAAGCATAAAGCTTCGTAAGAGAGAGAGAAAAATTGAGTGTATAATAATAATAATTATTATTATTATCTTTTTCTTCCGTGAGAAATTCAGGGGTAATTTCTTGAGTGTTTTTTTTTGGGATCAGGTGTGGG